>JAQFZO010000015.1:0-65481 GCA_034695885.1 Geophilus flavus
CATAAAATTCTTGTTTAGTTGTTGTTTCTTCTTTTTCTTCATCACTAAATTGAATGTGCTAAATGAAATACGGAGATAGCAAGCGGCACAAACGTTTGAACCGAAATCGACGTTACTAACTTGAATAAAGATTGTTACCATTTTACTCCAGAAAGAAATTCATGATGAGTATAATGTCACATTCAGCTGTTTTGATCGGTAATTCATAATTGGACATCAAGGTATCCCGCACAACAGCGAAGCCTAGGGAGAGAGGGAGAGATAACCACAAGTCAATAGAATGCCGCCTATTTTTAGTGATAAACACCATAAACTAATTTTGTAAACTTTTTTGCGCTCATCAAAATCTGCCAATAGCTTAGTTATCTTTGCTTTCTTTCTTTCTTTCTTTCTTTCTTTTTTTTTTTTTCTTTCTTAAAAAAAAATATGAGCCTAAATTTTAATCCAAATTCTGTCCAGATTTCACCAGAGTTAACTGTATTAATAAATGTTATTGAGCAAAAGTGAAGCGACCCGCCATTCATTGGCTCATTCAAAACAGACAAGCAATGGTGAATTACTTTCTTTAAAATCACACGGCTTGCCTTAGAATTTGTGATAATCGCAATGGTCGGTGGTGAAAACAGCGGCCTGGAGGAGAATTTTAATTTCGTGGAAATAAAAAAACCAATTTCCGAATGTACTCCAACTAATACCAAGATTCAAAGTAGAAATTTAGAGTAATTTTGTCAATTTAGAACAGTTTATTAACTTTTTTCCTATTTGAAATGTTGCTTTTGCGCACACACAATTCATTCCAAAATGAACAATTTTCAACATTTTCAAATATAAGGAACTTTTCAAAATTCCGACTTGCCCAACAAAATGCATTATCGATAAATACCTTCACATTGTTTATAAAAGTAATGGCTCACTTACACAACCCGAGCATCTTCCGAGTGTAGCACTGCTGACATTTGATGAAAAAAGTCATAAACCTTGAAAATTTAAAGAAATAAAATTAAAATGTCGATTCAAAGACTAAATATAAATAAAAGATTTACAATTTGTCGATAACGACTGATGAGTTTCAGCACGTTTTCTTAAGTTTTTTTTATTGTCTGGGATCTTTATGCAGCTACATCGTACAACTTACTTCAACGATGAAATATTCCAATTCCTCATCCACGATGCTCTTCGCTTTAGGACACGTTTCGTGTCATAATTTAACCGCCATAAAAATCGTGTTTAGTTGTTTCTTCTTCTTTTTCTTCATCACTTAATTGAATGTGCTGAATGAAATATGGATATATCAAGTGGCATAAACGTTTCGACCGAAATCGACGTTAATGTAAATACAAACTTTAACAAAAATTGTTGACATTTCACTCCAGAAAGAAATTCATGACGAGTATAATGTCACCATTCAGCTGTGTTCACCGGTAAATCATAATCGGACATCGTGGCATCCTACACAACAGCAAAGCCTAGAGAGAGAAAGAAAGATAACAACAAGTCAATAAAATGATAGTGATAACACCATAAACCATAAACTAATTCTGTAAACTCTTTTGCGCTCATCAAAATCTGTCAAGTGCTTTGCGTTCTTTCATTCTTTTTTTTTTAAAAAAAAAATATGGGCCTCAATTTTTATCCAAAAACTGCCCGGATTTCACCAGAGTTAACTGTATTAACAAATGTTATTGAGCAACAGCGAAGCGACCCGCCGTTCATTAGCTCATTCAAAACAGAGAGCCAATAACAATATACAACAAGCAATCGTGAATTACTTTCTTTAAAATCACACGTCTTGCCTTGGTTTGGTGAAAATTGTCAATAAAATAAAATAATTAAACAAACGAGCAACGAACCTCGTGTTATTCGTTCTTGTAGATCTGTGCAGCTAATGACATTTGCTTTTTCCCTGATCAAAAACCATCCTTCTCTTATATTCGAACGGCTCTTCCATAGATTTAACTTTCCGTAGCAAACGAATTGAACTTTTGTCATTTGATGAAAATTTAAAGAAATAAAATTAAAAGATTTACCATTTGTCGATAACGACTGATGAGTTTCAGCACGTTTTCTTAGCAGTTTTTTATTGTCTGGGATCTTTATGCAGCTACATCGTACAATTTACTACGACGATAAAATTTTCCAATTTCTCATCCACGATGCTCTTCGCTTTGGAACATGTTTCGCTCATAATTTAACTGCCATAAAATTCGTGCTTAGTTGTTTCTTCTTCTTCTTTTTCTTCATCACTAAATTGAATGTGCTGAATGAAATATGAAGATATCAAGTGGACCGAAATCGACGTTAATGTAAATACAAACTTGAATAGAGATTGTTACCGTTTCACTCCAGAAAGAAATTCATGCTGAGTACAACGTCATCATTCAGCTGTTTTGATCGGCAAGTCATAATCGGACATCATGGCATCCCGCACAACAGCGAAGCCTAGAGAGAGAGAGGCAGAGATAACCACAAGTCAATAAAATGCCGCCTATTTTAGTGATAAACACCATAAACTAATATTGTAAATGCTTTTGCGCTCAAGAGCTTTACAGTTATCTTTGCTTTGCTTTCTTTCTGTTTTTAATATGGGCCTCAATTTTCATCAAAATTCTGTCCAGATTTCACCAAATTAACTGTATCAATAAATGTTTTGGGCAAAAACAGAGCCAATAACACTACACAACAAACAAGCAATCGTGAATTACTTCTTTAAAATCACACGGCTTGCCTTGGTTTTTGCGATAATTGCACTAGTCGGTGGTGAAAATGGCAGCCTGATGGGGAATTTTAATTTCGTGCCAATTTCCGAATATACTCCAGCTAATACCAAGATTCAAAGTAGGAATTTAGAGCAATTTTGCCAATTTAGAACACTTTACAAACTTTTTCCCTATTTGAAATGTTGCTTTTGCACACACAACACAATTCATTTCAAAATAAACAATTTTCAACATTTTCAAATATAAGGAAGTCTTCAATCTCACACTTCCGAATTGCCCAACAAAATGCATTATCGATAAATACCTTCACCTTGTTTTATAAAAGTAATGGCTCACTTACATAACCCGAGCATCTTCCGAGTGTAGCACTGCTGACATCCTGACCAAGCTGTTTGAAGAAAAATTAATTGTAAGTTTGCAATTTTAAAATTTACCTGAGATCAAAAGCAATTATTAATATTAAACAAACATCACAATAATTCCAACCTCCCTCCAGCTATTACATCATGCATGTCAATTCTTCATGAGCCAAAAATCTTACTAGTTCGTTTCCGGCAGGCAAACCGGATTCAACCCTCCTCGATTTGACAGTAATCTAAACCTAACTTAACCTAGTGTTTATAGCAAACAGTACGAGAGAAAAATAGGCAATAACCATTCTGTCATACCGCATTTGCAGAAGCTGTAATGGCGAAACCTTCACATCTGCCTCATCATCTTTCGGCTAGCCACGCAAGAGCGACATCGTTTGGCAACTTCGAATATTAAACGATGCGCCCTGACATCTTTCGTTCATCGCTTAAAACTACAAAATCGAAACTGAAACTGCCTCACTTTTAAATCAACGAAAAATAAAAAAATAATAATAAAAACATCTTGTAAATTTTTTTTTGGAAAAGAATGGCGTTAAAATTTAATCCGCCTTCACTGTGTGTGGGGAAGGGGATGGGAGGGGCAATTCAAATGTCAAATTTATCCAAAAAAAAAAAAAAATCAAGAAATCCAATGTCATTAATAAATTTTTAAAAACCCCAAATCTTTAAACGTCACATCACAACACTACAAAATCTGTCTCAAATTTCAGACATGGCGGGCGAAGCGCTTTCGATTTCAACCCAAAAGATGGCGCGGACAAACATTCAAGAGCGGGCCCATTAAACGTTGATTTATGTAACAAACTTTACAATTACAATCGTTATAGAGGAAATTAAATTTACAAGTTGACGTTTATTACTATTTACAACTACCCCGTAAACTACTGCACATGGCATGTCATCCAAATTAAAATAAGAGTTAAAAGTCACATCCATTTACAACAACAGTTCAAGCTGCGACGACACGCCTCGCGTCGCAAAGTAAAGTGAATTTATTCAAATCTCCAGTAAAGATCTCACGTATTTCTTGGTTCCTTTTTTTTTACACGATTTTTGTGCAAAGGGAAAAGAGGCGAGAAACTGGGCGGCTCGTTTCTCGAGGCACAGTGGAAGCTTTTACATGGGAACAAGTCTGCTTAACTGGTGATGTATGGCACCTCGGAGAACAATGATCGTGCGAGACTGGCTGCTGATAGGACCGTGCGCCAATGTCTTTAACACACACTGCTGTGTGGAAACGAGAAGGTATTTCTGTATATTTTCTTCCACACACACACACACAGAGACACAAACGTATTGTACAATTTATGGGCACGCCACTACTTTCTAATTAAGTCGTCCAGTCGACTGTGAACGAGACAAAGAAATACTCTCGTCTCGTGTTGTTCCAATTAAACCCAATTAATAATTTCACCGCTCGTCATGACCATAAAAGTTAAAATCCAAGCTTCGGGATCGCATGGAATATGAGCGTTTTGTTAAGACGACGTATGTTTTTTTTTTCTAGTAGAAACATTCTTCGAGTTCTTCATCCCCAAACTTTGATGGCAAAGGCATGTTATTTAATTAGTCCGCTCGAACTCCAATTAGTGCCGAGCAAAAAGATGGATGGTATTGTTTCTCTGTTCATTACATGGACACTAAACTGTCTCCTCTGGAAATTAACAACTTTTTATCTGCAACATGTTAAACCCATTCTTACAAATTGCATCGCGACCGATATATTATCGTAACGAAATTCTTGCATGGCACTAATGCATTTCGTCTCAGTCCCATGGATTTCCCATCGAGTGTAAACGAGTTCCCCTCAAATTTGCTTCGCGGCTCTTACTCTTCTGTCCAAAAGGTAAATGGATCGAGCGAGGTAAAAAGGACAAAAAGAAGAAGAAGAAAAAAATGTACAAACACACGCACTCTCAGCATAAACATTAGAATTATATTCCAAATCCTTTTCTATCCGATGTTTTTATCATCATCATCATCATCATCATCATCGAATCCTCTCTTCACGAGGATTAGCGAGAAGGGGGTGGGTGGATGGATGGGGGGTTGGGGAAAGCAAAGCTGCATTCTGGAATTTTTGTTCGTGATGTAAAGGTCGACATGCCATTTGGAAGAAATCGATTCCAATCTCAAAAGGAATGGGAAGCTTTTTGAATGAAGCCCCATTTCTGCAGGGCATTTCTTGCTAGGTTATATGCGAGACTCGAGGATAAAAAAAAAGAAAGAAAAAGCAAACCCTTTATAATACAACACCTGCATGAAAATGAGCAATTTCTTTACGACCGTTAGTTATCATACCGCCCACTAACTACTTTTCCCAGAAAACTCGGACCAGTGAGACTTTTTTTTTACCGAACCCTCCAGCTCTGATTTCCATAAGATTATAGGATCGGAGTGTGAAAAGAATAAGAGACGACAGAAGAAGAGTGGAAGGAAAAGAAAAAAAAAAGTGGACCAGGAAGGAAGGAAGGCCGTATGCTGCTATAAAGCCACTGCTTTTCTCGCCATTCACTTGATCGAGTCATAATAATCCAGATGGCTTGGCACTCTGCACATCATTGCTCGACTGTTTAACTCGCTGCTTCTGTGTTCGCCATAAAGCAGAGGAAGAGGAAGATTACGGCCAGAACTCGGCAGCCATTTGTTCGCATAAAATATTCTAATTATTCAAACCAAAAACTTTCTCATGTATCGAAACACAATAAAAGTTTGGAAGGAAGAAGAAGAAAAAATAAAAAAAAAAATAACAAAAACCTCTTTTACCCCCCTTTTCCTTATATTCTTACAAATAATGTTTGACGAATGAGCGGAAACATTACCGATTCACGAGATAAATCTCGCCCTCGCGTATTCATTCTTCCCCTTTCTCTGCTGGAATATATAATAATATATATGTGTATACATATAAAGAGGAGAAATGGGTGTTGGTTTCGTCTATATGCACCACCAACACAACAGGAAGTGTAAATCTATAGTTGACGTGAGCAATTCGTATTTGTGCGACTGTCGTCGAGGCTGCTCACATTAGGGGTGTTTCGTCGGTGGCCGTAAATTCAAACGCCACGATTTCGAGGATGAATCATCTCGAGATGATGACGCTCATTTCGGAAGCGTAAACAACGATTCTCCGAGTGCATAAAGCAGATAACATTCATTCATCATCGCTAACTTCATTTTAGCGCCTTAAACGAATTTTCTTCTCTTCTTAAGTTTTGCACGAGAGCAATAAAACTTTTTCCTTCTTAATGTAGAGGTTAAAGATGATATTTTTTTTCTTTCTTCTTCTAACCACTCCTCGGTTTTGTTCTCGGCAGTAACGTCCTGTAGGAGAAGTTAGGTGGTAATAAAATACATGTCCACTCCGAGTTCAATTATCAATTGAAGTGCAATGCGAGCGACGTGCCTTGGCCTCTTCATGGATGGCAAATCGACATCGAGAAAGTGAAATCTCATTTGTGAAGACTTGCCTTTCTCTACTTCAACTTCATTAACGTCAGGTCCACTGGGACCCAGAAAATTGCTGAAAAGAATAATACACGGCACGCGTGTCACCCTCCCTCCGCCCGCTTTCCCTTTTCCTTTCGAGTAAAAAAAACTTTGATCGGTTAATTGAAATGTTTTCAAACTCACATTTCCCAATAACTACCATAGTCTGTCTGCATTCTCTACGTATGTCTTTTAAAAAGCAGACAAAAGATTAGTTCGATCGAACTTTCAAAGTTTTTTTTTTCTTCTGCCCTTAATGGAATAAAAAGACAAAAAAAAAAGAGAAAAGGTTTGGACTACTGTCCAATAAAAGTACAAGTGAAACCAGATGGGACCGTCTGAATACTAATAGATTGACCAATACAAAGCAACACGAGTGGAATCTTGATTTTAAAGTTTTTATTTTCTCTACCCCATCATCCAGTATGGTACGTAACTTGTCTCTCATGTAAATATTCCATTTTTGAAAGAAGAAAAGAGAAGTGAGCGTGTATTATTCTAATAAACCATATCAATTGAAGTCTTCTGCTTGGTAAAGCAATTGTAGATTTGTGCCCGCACAACAATTTCTTCCAGGTCACCTATTCAAGTATGTGATTGTGCGAAAATTTCTCTCGGCGCGTTGTATTGAGTTTACGCTTTTATGACTTCCCTTTGCAATGATACGCAGTCAGCTCTTGAGAAAGGGTCGCTGGGCCAACACACGAGGCACTTCCCTTTCCTTTCAGTAATGTTTCTCTTTCTGCCCGCTCTTTTTTTCTTTTCAGGTTCCAATTTTGTTTTTTCGTTTTTTTCTTCTTTTCTTTTCTTTCTTTTACGATTGCCTTCTCTACACCTTTAATCTTCCTTCTTTATTGGCTTTTTGGGTTCTTTATTTTCTGACGCCTTTCACTTTCTTCATAAATTCCCTCCACATTTTCTCATCACTTTTTTTTTCTTTCCTTTCTTTCTTCTACTTCTTCTTCTTCTTTTCTTTTTCAATATATATATAGATGTATATCGGGTTAAAAATTTAAAATCTATTCCAATGAATTCAAATTTCCGGTTGCCAAATAAAAGAGGGACGACGGTTACTTGAAATTCGAGCTCGGGTGCCACTTTGTAATCGCTGATATTCCATCCCGTCATCGGGTGGTCAAGAGCAAGTGGTCCAATAGGGACAGATTGACCTTTGCCAGTGGCGCGCCCTGCTGGCGTCAGATAGCACTTGCAGCATACAGTATGAGGGTGAGTAGCCTGACTGGCAACTCTATTATTTTCATCGGCTCTCGCCGCGCAGCATTGAAAGAGAAACCTTATTGGGTTTTACTCGCGAGCGCCCAAATGTCCTCGTAATTCTCCAACCAATGACTCTTGCGTCCTCGTTATACCCGCTAACTCAAACTTAATTCTCTAATTTCCTTTTCCAAACCATAATTCATAAACAAACACGACCACAAACAAAATATACAAACAAACAAAGCTTTTCGACAGATTGCTTTCATTCAATCTTAGTGTAAAAACACGTCAAAATAAAATAAAGAAAATCTGTTTACCTTTTTCAACCGGGCAGGGAATAATTCTATATGAAATAAATAAAAAAAAATAAAAATTAAATAAATTAACGAGTGAGTCGATATGCAAATGAAAAACGATAAATCATGCTTACAAACCTTTTTAATTAAACCATTGCGAGTTTTATTTATTCAAATAAAAATCGAAAGACATCAATAACTCGCTGGTTATACCTCGAGTTATCGCTCGAGATTAATGCCCGCACCGATAGCTCGCAGTCAAATTAAACCCCAGTTGCCATGGCAATTCGCATTCTTACGACATTGTTCGCCAACAATTTCACACATTTGTGGGAGATGAAACTATGCGAGCACATTCCTTCAACACTGTATATACAACTATAAAGATAACTTAAAAATCATATGAGTTTTCCATTTATATACTGCATACAGATCATAAAACTCACTTTAAGTAGTAAACGGCCTGGTGAGGCGTGTGGGTCCCATTTTCTCTGAGCTGATGTGTCTTTTTATGTGTGCGGAGGCTCCCACAGCGATGTAGAGGGCTAATGGCTCTTCCTCAGTGCCTTTAGCTCGCTACTTCCTCATTTTTTTGTCCGTCGTTCTTCCTTCGGCAAAAGCCTATAACCTGACACGAGGAACTTGTGCTTGCAAAACTGTAATGAGAAAGAAGAAAACAGCTCATTACGTATGCGCAGCAAACAACACCAAAAAAAAGAAAAAAAAATTTCCTCAAACCTCGTACCTATACGTATTGGTCGGATAAGAATAAATGTTTTTTCGCCGAGTGCCGGGATTGGAGAGAAATGTCTTGTCTCTCGCTCGCTCGCTCACACACTCTCTCTCTCTCTTTCGGCTGCTAAAGAATAACACTTGATAATACTGGTGAAAGATGAACAGTTCTAGTGGGAATTGGAGAGTTTATTGCTACATTGGCTTCGTGCCCAAAGTTGGACAAAAGTTTTAAGCTACATAAAGGCCTTTTCAACTTTGCCATAACTGCAATGCAGTCTCAGAAATTTGCCTCATCAAGCAGAGAGTTTACGCAAATGTCGACACAAAAAAAAAAAAAGTTTTCTGCCCATAACTCACCAACCGACTGACCAAATTAAACGCATTAATTAAAACCGAGTGGTCAAAGGAACATCCATCGACAAATATTATTTCGTTGCTAATTAAGCCGGATTAGTTTGTTTTATTTCCTCGTTCGTCCGTGTACCTCTTACAACACGTCGTACATTTTAATGGTACTCCTTAATAGCGTAATCAAATACTTTTTTATGTCTCGAGGCGGGAGAAATAATTGAGTCTGCCCGAAAAGTGCGGCATTTTAAGTTAACAGTAAAAATTAATTGTAGGTAAAGGTAGACGAGCCGGAGGATTTGTGTTTTTGTTTTCATTGGTTACCCCTGGATTCCGAGTCGGTTATCCGACTTTTTACTACTTTTTCTCAGGTAATATTACCGCGCTACTATATTTGCTACATTTACCGGCTAGAAATATCAATAAAACACGATAATTACCATACATTCATTCTACAATTCGGCTTTAGAATTGAAAAATATTAGACAAGAGAAGAAGCGACCATAAAGGACAACATTTAAACTTTTTCCGCCCCTAAAACTTTTTACCCCCTACTTTGGCTGCATTTCAAGACCCATTCAAAGATATACGTCCCTCTTTTTCCAAATAGTTTTCTTCGTATGTTTTTCCTATGCATTAACAACCATTGAAACATTTTTTTCTTTCTTTTTAAAAAAACTGAAGAGAATAGAAAAAGCTTTTGCTATTTTTTTGTAACTTTTGAATTTTTTCTGCCTAAAAAATTTAAAGTCATTCGTTTAAATGAAGGAAAAAGAAAAAAGTTGCGTGTCGAGAAGGGGAAAATAAAACGAATATCACACTCTCATTAACTGGACTTTTTTTTTTCATTCTAATAAGAAAAGATCCATATAAATTTTCATCTTCCCCTTCTTTTGAATTAATAATGCAAACACGATGAATGTTCTCGATTTATTGCAAATAGAAGAGCAAAAGAAAACAGTTGCACTCGGCCTGATTGCAAACACTAAAAAGAAAGAAAATGATCTATCCTCCCTTCTCCTTTTGGTTTATTCTTTCCCCCTCACTTCACGAGCATCGAATTAAATCAAATTAAGAAATGCTGAGTTGAAAATAATAATAATAAAAAAAAAATTATTCTATAAAGTTAAATTTAAAATGTAAAATAAATCATTGCAAATTGATGAAATAATAAAGCAATGTTAAAGTGCGTACGATCGTTTCTTTCCCCTTTTTCTACAACATAATTCTCTTTGCAGCAAATAATGTGGAACATCCTACAAAGTTCAATTTGTCTTCAATACGCTATGGACTAATTCTTGCTTTATCAAAAAGTTTGAATAGGAGACGAGGGACGCATTTAGCCCGTGGAAACGAAAAGACAATTTTTGTTGGAAGATCCCAAACTTAAGTCAAGAACAACTTCCTCGTCTCGTATAATGTCGGCTACCATGATTGCATCTTCCATTACAAACGCACTAACAAATGTTATTTCAAAGATAGCGATTGAATTTCTTCTCGCTAATGGCCATAAAACATGAAACGCATTCACTTCCAACTGCGCACTATATTAACTTCTCTTCGCCGTTCGACACAATGTCCGCAAACGACTCGATTCCGTCAAAACAACCCTAATAACTCGCGCCGTGCCGTCCTTATACACTCGTATCGTGCGATTTGCGACGAAATGCCACTTAGACACTTCTGGCACGTAACTTTGAACGAAGCTGCTCAAATAATTTGCTCTGACACACACACACTCAACGCTCTTGATTGGTCTCACATTATTACAGTAAATTAGAAAGCTCGAGCAATCGTGCTGGCGATTGCCACGTCGTAAACGGACATCACGACCACTTTAAATACGTCATCAGTGTTGTGTCGTGTCTGATGTTTCGGGGGGTGGGGATGTATCTAGATTTTAAATTCAATTTCACTTAATCCTTCGGTAATTTGAAATGTTATTTTCGTCTTCTCGATCATCGCCCGAATTTAATCCCTCGACGATGACGAGGCGACATTACGCCGCCCCTTTAATTCGACGAAGAGTAAATATGTTGTTTACCAGTACGAAGAAATTAAAAGCAGAAACGTATTAGCGTTATTTGTCTCTGGAATTAATTTGTTCGTGTTTCCAGTGACATGCTCGAGACAATTTACATATTTATGAATTACTACGATACACGAGGAAAACAAATAAGAAAGCAATGTTCCCAAAAGTCATCAATTTTCTTCAGCAAAAATGCAGGATGAACAGTTCTTGTTCTCTGCTGGCAGAAATACAAATCTCAACTCATACATAAATGTGTATCATAAACATTAAAATGTAAATGAGAAAATAAAAAAAATAAAAAATAGAAGATTTGTCTAGACTGACTGGTGCGATTCCATCATAAATTTTATAACACAAAGAATAAATGTAATCGAACGAAAGCGCCGCAGCAAAAGTATTTCCATAAATTATTAAAAGGTTAACAACAAATATTGACCATCGGAACGGATGTGATCACTTATTTATTTTCACTTAACATCCATCGCAAGAGGCTTCGTTTTCTTTGATTAAAAATTCACACTTTCGTATGTACAGATCGTCTTAAATAAGAAGTCGAGGCGTTTGTCGATTTTTACCACTCGAATTACCCTATGAAATCCAATTAGGAAATGCCAGGTATTCGTGTAAACTTGGGCTCGCCAAGTGCGGTCGATTATTTCCTTTCCTCGAGGTAACGGGGACCATCGGTATCAAGCAAGGGTCACGCGAGAAAACAAAATGTGCTTCCATTAAAACTTGAACAGTGCAGTAAAGCTGTCTGCATTCTTGAAGGGCTCCCGTAAGGGAAACAAATTGAATTAACGCACCCATAACACATGCCATGCAGTTGCGCAAGCTAAACAACAACAAACACCAAACGTTCTTACTCTTCCGAGAACATTTTATGTCAATTGTGTAATGAGCTTGAACCGAATGCTTTAAATTGGACGACGAACGATCGCGTTTCCCAGACAAATTTACAAATACCGTATATAAATTCAGAAAAAATAAATTCTTTAAAAATAAATTTAAAAAAAATATATTTTAAAACTCGCGGTTCGTGATGAATGGATATAAATTACTATAAAAATCAAAACTCTGTTTAATAATTCAGGGGTAAAGAAAGACGAAGATCGACCCGAACACACTGTCCCTTTAAATCCGACCGTATTTTATTCCAGTCAGATATTTAACTCCCTTTTACAGTGCATAAGAGCGAATTAAATTGCTTTTCTTAACAGTTGTGTAACTTTTGATGACACACGGGGGAAAAGAAAAAAAAAAGTAGTTTAGTTTTTGGCCACATTATTTGACTTCATTGACTTGTAGACATAAAAAGAAGCCAAGCGTAATTCTCTCTTCGCCCTACATGGCCTTCGTTAGCAACGTAACCAACCTTAATTCGGCCATTACTTCTTTTTAATTGGCTTGCTCCGCACTCCCTAAGAAGCTAAGGTGAATCCACAGAATGGATAGGACCTTAAAAAACCCTTAAAATGGGATGCATCACCACGCCCTACATCAATGCACACACACCCACCCACCCAAAACGACTCGATTCAAAATAGAAGACAAAAAAAATGAGAAAGAGAATAGAATAAAAAAATAAAAAAAAAACAGGTTTCCTGCTTTCATTACTTAATCATATGAACAATTTTGGAAGTGTATTTTTTGAAAATGAAATGAGAAGAAAATTAAATTAGAAACCGAAAGCAATAAAGAAAAATTGATTAAAATTATATATATCGAAAGAAAAATCAGAATGTCTGTCGGAAATATGTTGTAGGGAGAAAGAGAGAAAGAGAGGGAAAAAAATAATAATGATTAAAGCTCTGGAACGAGAAGGAAAAGTTCAATTTTGCAAGTTTGCTGTGTCCCAGTGCTGCAATGCAGTGCACTTTTTTATATGAAGACAGAGTGCAAGCTGCAAAGATAAATTGCCCTGTGACCCTGACCACTTTCTTATTTCTTCACATACGGGAACCATCACATGAACTTGGGACAGACTTTCACAGTGATTTATGTATCTTACACATGTGTCTGTGTTCTTTTAGCAATTGTCCACGACTTTCACACGCTTCCTAAAGAAAAATATTACTCCAGAACGAAAAAAAAGGATGAGAAGATGGAATACTTTCGTGCGTTGCTCATCTATTTACCAGACTCCTACTGGGCCTTCTTCCGATTGATCATGACTTAGAGCCACTGCCCTCCAAATTGGTTGCCCATGTTCGTAGAGGCTCATCTAAAATTTTGAACCTTTTGAATAATTCATCTCAGCATCGTATCAATTTTGCTCAACAAATTCGAGAGGGTGAATGTTGTTGTCAGTAATGAAGATATGCATCGGCATTACGCATGCGCTCGCTCTTCCCAAACCATTCCATCCCCCTCTCCTCCTCCTCCGGATAACTCTTTGTGTTCGGCAATTATTCTTTCGCCGGTTTCGACCCGTTCAAACATTGGTTTCCGACATTTCTCTACTCTACCGATAGATTCCACACGAATAAAAAGAATAAATTTCAATCGATTTACAAAACTCTGATTGCAATTTCTCGTATATGGGTAAAAAAAAAATTTTTTTCCAATCAGGATTTCCGAATCATTTTTAGATCACAAAGAGGAAAAAAAAAGTATCGATGAAAATCAATTCAAAAAGAAATTTTGTAAGAATAAGAAGAAAAAGAAGAAAATACAAAATCACCTGACTCTGTATCAGACATAAAAAACTTGAAAAAAAAATCCGTCGTATAGTTAGTTGGAAGAGACAACGAGGGCGACAGAAAGTTGCGCTAGACAATTTTTTGTTGCTTCGCTCGCACCCAACTTTGTTACTGCTGGTGACATTAGCCTCTAATAACTTTTCCCTCGAAACACTTTATCAATACCAGACCAGCGAGTAGTTTGTATAGGACGTGCTAAAGCAGTTTAGTGTTGCTTTTGGAGATCAAATTTAGAGAAAATAATTGAGTCGAGTGAGTGCATTTGGTAAGTGAGGATATAATGCAGACTTGGGGATGGAAAACATTCGAGTAGGTCCAATTACTACGGTGGTATATGGTGAATCCTTGCCTTTTCTTCCGCTAGATAAAGCAGGAAATATCTCTTGTTCGTGCAGTGTCGATGACTTTGTGAAATTACAATTAGAGAAAAGAGCAGTGGCGGAAAGAGAGGAAACATCATAGAAACGAGTTCGAAATGAAATGAGGCGAATAATTGCTTTCATTTGCATGACATTCAATACGAGAAATGTGACGAAGAGACAAAAGCTGGCACAGGTTGCTCAAATCACATTACAATCTCTACAAATTATCCCTTCACACACGTACGTACTTCCTTGATCACGGGCCAAATTAGTGTCAAAATTTTTTATTCTTTGAAAGAGAACAAAAAAAAAATAATTATTACCAAATTGAAAAAAATGAAAAGGAGAAAAGAGGAGAAAATAATTGTGCATTAAGTTAACGAGCAACAATTTAATTTTCCACTCGATCATCAAACGTTTGAAATTTTAAGTTTTTTTAAAAACGACACGAAAATTTAAATTCTCTCCCACTTCCCTCCCTCCCTCACATACCAAATTCGAGTTTCCCACGGTACCAATCACGTCAACGACTTAAAATTTACTATAAAATTATCAAATTAAAAAATTATTCTCAAGTTAACTTCATTTAAAATCCTCAAAGCTTCTCATTCACACGAGCGAAACCTGGCAAACCACATTTGCTCAACTACAAAATTCTCTTTATACTCTCGACATCAATAAAACATAAGAATGAAAAGCCAAGTAGGAAAGGCAGAAACCATAGCTCATTTGCTCAAACTGAATATATTAGCAATTTATGTCAACAGATAAAAGAGGAGGGGATATACGAAAAAGAAGGAAAAACACGAGTCGTCGTTGCTACGTGACGTCCATTCATAACACGTTGCCATCCCATCCCATCCCATCCATGGCAGACTGTCATCTTTTAACGAATTTGCATGAAAAGTCGGCTGTAAACAGTACTATGGTAGAAAAAAAAATTCACAAGTGGATTCATCAGGAAACTCTTTCACATGCAAATAAATAGAGGGAAAACTTTCTTAACAAGACCGAACATTAGTGCAATGTCTATTTGGGCAAAAACCCAATATTATTCAGTCGGTTGGTTGGTTGGTTGGGTGCAGCTTGTTGCTCGGCGCTAGAGCAGCAGCATCAAATTGGAATGAAAAGCCACGGTACATTCCACACCAGTGTCCAGTTCAATCCTTCCTTCATTGCACTACCTTTTCAGATGTATTATGAGCGTCATTACTCGTGAAATGGCCAATAGCCGGTAGATTGGATGTGTTGCAACGTTCGTTCTAAAACTTGTACAATTCTATTGATCAATTAAACTAACATACCTTATTGGATTTTCATGTAGTCTACCATTTCCGCTTTTTACAACCCCGGGTTTTATCATTTTATTTTTATTAGATAGAAATTGAACAGCAGAGTCTCGTTTCACCTTGTAAAAATTTCCTATTTATTTTTATTTCCCAACGTGGAAAATTTTCTTTACACATGCTTTGCTAACGTTGTAATTGAAATTAATAAAGCCTCGATGGACACAAGATCAAATTTAAAAGTTTTCAGCATAAACAGACCATGAACAAACATCACTATGAGCGCCTATATACGCACAACCACTTTAGTAGTAGGTACGTAGCAAAAATTCAAAGAAACAACAACCAAATTGCCATTCCATTAAGGACGAAACAAGACCAAACGAGACCTCGTTCATTACCATTCGTTGGCCTTTCCAATCGAACAGAGTCACATACTAAAACCCAAACTCACTCGAAATCATTTGTCTAAAAATTCACGACCTAACATTTTTCCATTATTTACAGTCTAAAGAGGAAAAAAAATCGTTGACGTTAAAGACAGAAATCTCGCTTTATTATTAACTATACTTAAAACATTTTTATTTGCTTTAAATCTGCATAACAACTGGCTCTTTTCACACCCGGCGAGAAATCAAAACAAAACTTTCAACTTTTAAATCCCTTAATCTCTTTCTTAAATCCATTAACATACTTCTTTTGTTAGCTTGCTAACTCCTAACTCGAAATTAAAACATTCATCACATGGACACTCAAGACTTACGATCGACTTCACTCGGCACAAAAGAAAAGCGGCAAAATTAGTGGGCTCTAACGAGAGTGGCAATTCATTTGCAGCCCAAAAACCGCATATTTTTTCCACACCTCCAAACGCATTTTTTTTCCTCTCTCACTCTTTTACTCTTGCATAAGACTCGGTTGTACCAAAGTGTTGACTTTTATCTCCCTTCCGAGAATTGGAATGCGCAAAAAAGAAGGAATATTTTTTTATTTTATCTTTCCCTCATTCCTTATCCTCGCCCTGCACCTAATTCATGTGAAAGCACTTCCATTTCTTTGCATTGATTGATTGGTCGTAGAAATATATGTTGTTGCAATTAGTGAAGATTCGCTCTTCACTCCATAATGCCAACACATTCATTAGACGAGGCTGTCTGTATAAATGATAGGCTTTCACACTAATTGGTGAAGTTCTTTATGTAAGTACGGATTGGAGACTTTCTAAGTGATAACATCGCATCGCTCGTATAATTGAGGATGAGTAATTTGATCGAACCGTGATTAAAAAAAAAAAACAAATAAGAATACAACTTGAAGAATAATAATGTATCGATCCCCGAAGAAGTGTTGAATTCTTCTTAATGACTCTTCTTTGGTCATTTTTATATATTGTTATGGGAGTTGTCCAATTTGAACTATAGTCCTGTCTTTAAGGACCATTAAGGCTGATTTGTAACTCAATTAATCTGAAGCATATCTGCGAGTCGAGATACATTCGAGTGTGCTTAAAACTCCCTTTTACGCATCACGTAAACTGGCCATCATCCCTCTCTCCCTCACACCTTCCCGAATCTCGTCACCGTTAAAATTCGAACAAAAACAAAAATAATTTCGATCGATTCCTTATACGGGAAGGTGGTTAAAAAAATCAATAAAACTCATTACACGGCTGACAACAAGGCGGCTTTTAAACCAAATTAAACCGTCAAATTCTAATGAAATAAAAACACGTACGCAGTATTAAAAAAACAAAAAAAAAAACCCCTCGCATCGTTTTCTTCGCAATACCGAGTGAGTAGTTTTGATATGCATCGAACGGAATGAGAAATCAGATCATTTCCATCGTCGTTTGCCATTGTATTAACGCTTCTGCGTGTGCACAGGTATAATGGCAATTAAGTAATGGAGATCAGATATTACTCTTCTGCGATAATGAGATTTCGAACCAGCGATTTTTTTCTCTCCTCCTTTCCACTTAACTTCTCTACCTGTGCACCATTGAAGACAAAAAAAAATCTCTAAGGAGGTTAGGATGAAGAAAGAATTTTATGGCACTTATTTCAACAAGAGTATTAGTATTTCAGTCACGATCTATTCTCTCCCATGTTCACTCTTGAAAACTTTCATCAACTCTGCTTTCCTTCACCGAGCCAAAAATCGTTTGGTTATTAATGTAATGACCAATGGCGGAAGTATATTATCTACTTTTCTTCGCTCTTCATTTTTTCCTCCCTCTTCTCGTTCTCTCTTTCTATTCCTTTAAAAGACAGACGAAATGTATGCCTTCGCAAAAGAAAAATTAAGTGGAGGGAGAAAAAAAATCCAGCTTCGTGTTCTTTGGTATTCAAGTCCGGTTTTTGAAAAGGATAAAAGTTGGAAAATTCTTACTCGATGGAAAAAGTCACGGTGAAGAATGTTGCAGTTTGGTGAATGTCAGCAAATGCACTTTAAAACTCAATTCGGAATGGCATCAACCAATCATCCGCAGCGCGCATCGTCATCATCATCGTATGTCGAGAGACGAACAATTAATTACCGTACGCAACAAGGATAATGTTGCTCAAGGTATCACAGACAACACGACAGTAATTGCTTTTCATAGCTGCAAGCACGACTGACACCTTGTACTGTATTATGGTGATTAATGAGAAAACAACAGGCACCGAGTGCCGTATCTTTTATGTCTGCCCGTGAATCGGCAAATAAACGGTCTTTATTGTGGGCGTATTTTATGCAAAACGTACGGTGACCCCGCCTTTCTTTAACATGTCCACTTTTACCTAACTTATGGATTTTTAATTGGTCTACGACTTGCCATATCTCAGGAAACGACAACAAAAGCGACGAATAAAACAAACGACTGGAACGAGAACACGAAAAAGCCCTCAAACAAACACGAGCCGTAAAATAAAACACGGAAAAGAAGAACAAGCCGGAATCGAAAGTGTGAAATTTTTGGACAATAATTACGTTTGGAAGGAAGGAAATAAAAAGAAAATAAAAAAACTTGTGAAAACGACTGACAGTAAAGAAAATCTTTTCGAATGCATCTTCTTTTCTTTTTCAAACACAAATGCGAAAGGACAGATTACGCATTCTGCTCCTGGTGTACCTTTCCGCAGTCATCACACAAGGCTCTTATCTTCACAAAGCGATTGCAGACGAGCTGAAAGAATTTGAATGATTGGCTTGCCTATCGTTTTGACAATTTGCCATCCACTATTTTCTCCCTACCTTACGATATGGAAATGTCAACCAGCATAATAAATGTAACCACCTCCACCCACACACCCAAAAACCTCATAAAAATAAAAACCGTCTCCAATCACCCTCACTCCCACATGACTTTGCAATATTTCCCAGCATTGCAGAGTATTTCTATGTCACTTATTTCCGTCAGCACTTCCTGCCCTCGTTGAAAAATTACGTCATTAACAATTTAAGCAATGAAACTGCACAAAAAAACAGGAACATTGAGAAAAAAATATTACATTTTTTTTTTATTTTTTGCATAAGTCTACATCAGGGTCCCCCACACCCCTTCCCTACCGAATAAGAAAAAAAATATTTACAAAATTAATTAAGCTGATTTTCAAAAATCACCTCAACATCCCTTAACGACAAAGACAAACAAGTCTCTTAATTCTATTTGAACACATTTTTTCCCCCTTCTACCTCTCCTCTCTCCCTTTCTCTCTATATAACTTCGGAATATAAACAAACGCTGGAAAAGCCGCCCGCAAAGTAATTCAGGGCAACACATTCCTCACATTTTTTTTCCTCTTTTATTCCTTTCGCTCGAACCACTTCTGAACTCGTCCTACTAGGCCCAATCTAATTTCCCAGCAAAGAAAAGACTTTTCGTGGAGTAGTCCAAAGAATTTTTGCTCACTACGCTAGAGTTGCGAGCATTTTTCTTTCTCGCTCGCTCGCTCTCTCTCTCTCCCCAACCCCTCAAAAAAAATATTTTCCACCTTTCTTGAGCCGAGCTTTGTGGAGGAAAAGGTCATCTCGGACTGCAACCTCGGAAATCTTTGCTCGGAATCTCAAAAAGGATTTCAGATAGCAAAGAAATCAGCTAGACTGACAGAATTTTGTTTCGCTATAATCAAGTGTACAGCGTGTGCTTCTTCGGCGTGGTCGGAATACCAACAAATTGGCTTCCACTCTCTGCTCTGCTCTGCGCTGCGCTGCACTGCACTGCACTCCCCCCAAAAACTAAATACGGAAAGAGATGTGCGTCCACTGCCAAAAATCCCCCTCCACACGCCGAGGTTTATTGTATTACCTCGTATGGTGGCTAAATTTCATTGACTTAACCGTATAACATACTTTATTTGAACGATTTGTTCCATGAGAAAAAAGGAAATAAAGTTGACTACCGCACATGGAGTCATAAATAAATCGATAAAAACTAAATTAAAAGAGTTAAAAATTGATTTTTTTTTTCTCCATTCCTTGTAACGTTGCACTGTATGCGCACGACGTAAGAATTATTGAAGACAATCATTGGCCTCTTTTACGGAGCAAAAGTCGTCTCGTGCGTCGTACGGGTCCGGGGAAGCACTTGATAACTGGCCCTACAGGCTGTCTCGAGTACTTCATTCTATTGTGTTTCTTTATATCTGGATAGAATATGACAAAGACAGGACCGAAGAGGCACTTCCCAATATTTCATTTCCCCACGATCGTCCTATCGACACGAGCAGTCACCTTAAAGCTGTTCTGCCTTCGAGATTGTGAGTGCCTTTCTATTGTGTCAAAAATTGAAAAAAGTACGAGACACACTTTTCATTTTCTATTACCAATAAATTTTAGTCGAAAGAGATCAAAGGTTGCACTTTCCAGCAATAAAAAAATATACATACATAAAAAGATATTTATATATATATTTTTTTTTAAAGACGAAAAGCTGTCGAAGGGGGAAGGGAAGGAAAAAGGAGGAGGAGGAGACGAGAGTTGGGAGTCGGTGGAATTAAATACACAACCGAGAGAACCGTGGTCAAAGGACGCACGTTTCCTTTGGCTCGGGATTTCTGCAAATTGGTCGTAGGACGGAATCGGACGTTTTATTGAAGCGTTGACCACCGTTTTCGACTTTAACACTTCAAAAGAGCACTGCTGCTCACAGAGGAGTATGTGCGACGATTTTCTTTAGTCCCGAAAATCCGTCCTTTGGGGATTGTGTCGAGTGACCAACGTTGGGTGACCGACTACTACGGTCACGACGAAAGGGAAAGAGAGTATAACTCGAGTGAACGCATCGCTCCGTCATAAATAAGCTCAAAGGAATATACCGTAAATCCTCTAGTTGGACGATGGTCACTGTTATAATACGGGGCGTAATAATAAAGACCCTGACATAAAAGTGACTTCTGGGTAATAGGTAATAAGGGAGTTTCTCTAAACTAAAAGTCGACGTGGCGCGCGCAAATTTGATTTTATGTTTAAACTGCAAGTTTTGAAATTCACGAGATACATGTGGAGACCTGCAGCTAAAAGATGTAATTTTAATTCATGAATCGGACGAAGATGCGAATGAGAATGTAGCTAAGTACTCGAGTTTATATACCGTATTACCCCGGAGCAGGCGGCATGCCGGTAAACAGTGAGTTATCCGATTTGCCGAACAATTCCGAGTCAAAAATAGTAAAAAAAAATCAAGTAGTGGATGATGATTTAACGGATGACGAATTATAATTAGAAACTGTACATCTATATTTTATTTGTCAGTGTTTTTTTTAAACAAAAATTTATTTTTACATTTTTTTTAGCACTACTTACTTTTTCAGGCACTATTCATTTTAAATGGCAAGCCGTAAAACGGTGCTAAAATTCTACGTTAAAATTTGGGGAGACCCACTTTTACTGGCATGCCGCCTGTTCCGGAGTAATACGGTAATTTTTTTGATGTGAACGATATACCGCGAGTAATGCAGGGGTGCACTATTAGAGGATTTACGGTATTTACGTTTGAACTCGACACTTTCCCTTGAAACAGAAATCCCAAACTTGGCAACGGTATATAGTATACTGTCGAGAAATCAGCGTCCTTTTGGCATTTCCACACTTTGATCTTAACACACTTGCCAAATTAACGGTTTTTATTTATTTATTTCTGTTTTTGTTTTTACTTTTATAACCTACAAACATCTTGACACAAATTTACACGTTTACTCCACCAAGCATAAAACCCCACCTTTTTTTGGTGTGGTTCTAATTGCAAATTCTCACACAACTCCCCCAAGACAACGATACGTACATAAAGAACCGTGAAAGATCAAAACTAACTGAATTTATTTTCTCAGACGATGTGAAAGCTTTTCACTTTTATTGTCTTTACCATCCTTGCAAACCCCATCATATTGTACTCTCCATCATCAAATTTCCGGTAAAACGTCCCTCGACTGCAGACCCCATCTCTTCGCTTCACAGAACCCAAACACATCATCTTCACTACTTGTACAGAATAGTTGAGTTCCCTTTTGTTTGTGTTTTACCAACACGCTTTCGTCTTTTCATATACCAGTTAGTCAACAACCACAGGGAGTATCGGAAACAAAAGAATTTTCCAATTCCCTAAACCGAACTGTGTCGAACACGTTAAAGTAGTTGTCGACTTACATTATTAACTCCCCTTTATCATCTATCGCTAATAAATTATTCACGACTCGCTAACCGAATTACATCATACTCTTTAAGGTCTAATTCATTCTTCGTACGACACCCCAGCCAGTTACCTGTATGAGTGCAGGTACGTGCACTGTCCAATTGGCTGACAGCTCGCTTATGGGGTTAAAAGCAGTCTTGTTTAAAGGGGGATGGACGAACGGACTGGCACATCAGGACCCACACACAACAAAGTCTTCGATAATATAAAAGTCAATTATCACGCGGCTATAATCACACGAAAAGTACGTACTTGCTGTACACTTTGACTTGCATTCGAGCGAATTATCATTCGGGTCACAATTCCGCTATATATATTGTTCTGTAATTGGCACTTTTCCAATAACTACGCCTAAAGCCCGCAATGCTAATCGCTCCAAGTTTCAAGCAAGTCTTTGTCAATCTATAGAAATTATAACATGGACGAAAGTCAGTTTGATTGTCTATCAAATACAAAGTCAGTTATGGGAAACGTTATTAATTTTTGATGCAATTCAACGAATCAAATTGACTTTTATCGAATTTAATACATCATAATATATAAAAAAAAATCAACCTGTCTAGTTCCATCATTTTGAAAAATAGAAAAAAAATTCGAAACTTTTTGCAATGACAAATTTAGACGACAACAAAAGTCACTAATCTAATTGGAATATATACAGTAAAACATTTGTAAGTATCCGCGCAGTAAAAGATAAAAATGCATCAAAAGGCAACTACTCACCCATAACTGCAAATAGAGGCAGCAGATGACGCTCATGGTTCGCTGTAGGCTTCACGCATGCGTGGCAGACTTTGCTAACCAATTGTCCCTGCGTGGTGCTCGTGCGGAGCATAGTGGTTGCGCTGCTGGCGAACGAACCTAGTGTGCCACACAGTCGCGGCTCCGAGCAATCGATGGGGAATTATGCCAGCGCACAGTATAACACGTGGATTGCTTCTTCCTAGGCTCAAATTCATGGCAATGTCCACACAATTGCTTTTGGTTATGGTGTTGGTGACTGCTGTCTTCTGCACCAAACAAGGTAAGCTTCACTTAAGCTTATCTCGTTTCACTTTTACCTGTCGAGTTTTGGGTGGAGTAGTGCATTAGTCTGTGTGTTGTGTTGTGCAAAAATTAAGTAGAGCTCTTTAAATATTTCATTTTTCACTCTTTTCTCTACATACACACACATACACCACGTCAATCAATATAATGAATTATGACAAATATAAAAAAAAAATTACGCAGGTGGTCGGGGAGGGTGGGGAGAAATTATTTTTTAACGTTAATATATTTTTCACAGTGTAAATAGTCGGAGGAAAAAAAATTATTTACTTTTAGTTTTGCCCGGTAGGTCAATATTCCGAATCGCAACCGGTGTTTAACTACACTCCCTTTTTCGTGTGGATAGCAAACACTTAATTATTACTTTTGACACGTTAAAATCACTAGTCAATCCGTTAAACTACCTGCAGAAACAACTTTAAAACCATCGGCCAAACTTTCACTACCTACTTTTACAACCTCACGAACCTTCGATATTGATTTGCGAAATTCGAACTTAAACGAATTACGGACAAGTGATAAAACATTAAAACTAGAGCAATTCACCGTTACGTCGCGAGCTTGCATTACAGTTTCTCCGAAGAGAAAAGAAAAAAAAAAATCTTGCGCAAGCGCATTGGTCAATGGTATCTTGCATTTGATCAAATCAAGATCATAAATATTTACCGCATACATAAAACATCAAGCATTATATACGTCTGTTCTCATAATGGGCCTAAATCAGTATCGAAACAGATAAACTAAACCGATAGCGGCTGCGATTAAACCCCGTCTACGATATACGACATCAAAACCATCGACCGAAAAAATTTTCTACAAGGGAAAATAAAATAAAATAAAAAAAATTGTAGAAACTCCACCCGTATCTGCCAGCGGTTGCCCTGACCACTGTGTCTGCTTAAGCTCGCGATACAAAACTGTCACTTTTCAATAAAACATCATCATTTCTGTATGGTTTCCGAAATCCTCGATGCGTGGCGGATCATTCAATATACTTCATTTGTTTTTCCCCCGTTCCATGCATCAAGTTCGTATTGTTTTCCTACCGAAGTGGATCAATTCTGCGATCCTCCCCCTCGCAACACTTATTTCTCGTGTTTTGTTCGTAAACAAAATGGGATTAAACGACTATATATTGACGAAATTTGCTAGTCGCACCTTTCAAATCATTTCCCATTCACCGATTCAATGGCACGAAATTGGTATTGTCTAATTAGGAAAACGCGGACAAAAGGAAGGGAAAGTTTATTTGGAAAAAATCTCCAATTGACTTCAATCGAATTAAGTTAATTATGCAAATTTCCTGCAGCATGTTTGCACTAATGTGCTGTCTCTATGGTGATCTTTGAACTATTGCACTGCCTTTTGTTATCATGAAGGCAACCTTCGCTGCATAGGCATAGAACACACACATACACACACAATCTCATCGTGTGTTTTGAACTGATGTTTTGGAAATGTGAATTATTCATTAACTTTCATGTATAACAAGAGGGGAAATGCCACTGAATCATAAAACACGCCGTTTGAGATTTTGGAAAAGATAACTTGGGGATGTTAGTCGAAGTGGGGATGTAAGAAAAAAAAAACGAGAGAGCAGAAAGTGGGTATGAAGATGGCGAGGAGGGAGGGAGGGATTTAGAGAAGGAAGAGATGTGTATACAATATCAGAATGGAATAATGTTTTAGCAATGGACCTCTAGAGAAATGAGACACACAATCCAACAAGACATGGCATCTTTTTTTTATAACTTCACACGGCGGCGGCTCTACTTCATTCCAATACACTTCTGACCCTTTCCACTGGGGGGATATATTAAATTGTTTTTCCTTTCCATCTTCAATCGAGGAAAAGAGAGTAAAAAATGTTCTCAAATATGAACAATTTAACTTTCACTCGCAATGAAATTCTTTTCTGATTTAAGAATTGCATTTCACTGCAGGGTTTTTTGGGGCTATACGATAAAAAAAAAAAAAAAAAGAAAGATAAGTACATTAAAATGATACAAAACGGTCGATTTTTCTCCTTTCCTCAACATCTATATATACATCCATTCGCCCCGCGTTTTTAAAAAAATTCTTAGAGAAAGTCATATTGGAAAAACCCGATATACTCATCTTGCATTCTGCGCATCTGGACGTAAACAATAATTAATTTCCCGCTGGTTTTTTTATTTAAAAAAAAAAAAGATTGCAGACGACGATTCTGGTCTGGCGAGACACTGTAGAAAACACCTGTTTTTGGGGACACGCCCTTTCATCGCCAACATACATTTTAAAACGAAGAATAATTCCGTACAATAAATTGTCATTATATCTTGCTTCCGTTACAAATTAGAACTTGTCATGCAAACACCGCAATCCCCTATCACCATTTCGCTCACATAACGGCCGCCAGAAACCCTAGCGTGACCCCGGGTACGTAAACTATGCATCACATCACATTTGCGGATGTGTTATGCTAATTTCGCTTTCCTCTTCCATTAGCTCCGTCCACACACACACACCACACATACACATCGTACATATATACATACGTATACTGGAGAGTCGAGTGAAAACGAAATTGAAGTCAATAAACAACCCAACCACTGGCACACAACATGCTTCAATTGGGTGCCCATTTTAAATTAAATTAAAATTCCACTTAATTCTTCTAACTCGCATTCTCTCGGACGTTTCTCTATTTACTTTCCTCTCCTTTTACAATCCCGACGTTGCATAATGAACTCTGAAATCCATACTATTCGAATACCGTATATAAAACAGGATTTCATTAGTTAAAAGCAGCATGTAAATTACTAAATTTGATAGATTGATAACGATATACGTTTGACATATGGGGGTAACTTTGGCCATGCATAAAAAAAGGCTTTTTGAAAAATTCCTGTTTAAATTCCTTTTAAACTTACAATCTATAATGCTTTCGGATCACATTCATGTAAAGAGATTAAAATTTGGACAAAATGGGAACTTTGGAGACACGTTTTTGTAAAATGGCGGTATTTTGGGGGTTACTTTGATTTGAGATCAGCTTTACAAATTAAAGTAAAGACACCCCAAGGGGGGGGGGGGGGACTTTGACCGGCTTTCCATGTATTCTACATTGCAAGGTGCACATTTGGTCCAAATTTCATGCAAATTGATCAATTAGTTAAAAAGTTATTAAGAAAATAAAAAAAAAATTAAAAACTTGCACAAAGTATAAATTTAAAAAATATTAAAAAGTATCGACACTGTTGCGTGTTAAGCATTCTTTGGGTTTCCCTCGCTTCCTCTTTCTCAGTAACGGTATGACATTTCAAACTACTCTTCTTATTCAACCTTATCTGCAGCTATACATTCTCCTTAAGTGCGAATTCAATCCGTTTCACTTGCATCCTCTTTCCTCTCCATCAAACGGATGGGTGAAGTCTCTTTGCTAAACTGCATTTTGCATGCTTGTTGGTCCGTCCATGTGTGTGTGGGTGTGTGTGTGTACGGGAGAAGGGCCTGTCAAGGCTTCTGTGCATCTCATTAGGCAAATGGTGTAGAATTTTCTATGGCGTACATAGCAAAACGTGAGAGTCAACTCAGGCAAGGAAATCGGCTTTACATAAACCCAACGACCAAATAAAAGCAACTTGCATTTCTGCTGCTGCTCATGTGCTCAACTTTTTTTCTTTCCCTCCTTTCTTCTTCTCTCGCTTTGCCACCCTTCCATCTTACCCAGTCACACCCACTTTTCTAACCTTCTTTATAACTAAAGAGAAAAGCTGCTTCGAATAATTTACATGAGGTTTCGCGTTTCGTCATTTTCTTCATTTAAAATGGATTTCTTTCCACCTATTTTTTTCTTTTTTCGCTCTAAAACTTTATCTTCTTCTTGTTTGATTACCAACTCCCGGGAGAATTTAGCAAACATGAGAGAGTGTGTATAGGGGGAATAAAAAATAAAAAAATTCAAACTACCGTTCACAAATTACAGGTCTCTTTTCGCATAAATAATATTTTTTTTTAAATTAAAATTAAACTTAAGGGGAGAAAAAAAGGCGCAGATTCATTTGTCATTTTTAAATATAAAAAAAAAAAAAAGAAGTTATTTAAGGGTTAATCGGACTTCTCATTTCCGCGTTAAAATATCATAGGTAACCGTAGGTAATTCAAGGTTAAAAATTCGTAATAGGGAGAAAAACGTTATTTATTAAACGACACATCGGAAATTATATATCCGTAAATAATTTAACCGTTCATTTCCTATTTTAAGCGAAATTAAAGTCTTCAAAATTTTTTTTTTCCCTTATGCAAAATTTATCATGTTTTTTAGACTTGTAAGTTTGGGAAAAAAATATGAAATTATTAATTACGCTAATTCCTAAGGTACGACATAAGAATGCAAAGCAAGTAAAGACCGCCTTCTTATTAAATTAAGCCAAATGAAGAATCTTGAATCTTTAATTATTAATTAACCAGTCGTGGCAACGCCAAACTCGGAAGAAAGGAAAAACATTTCTCATTTTAAACCACCATGCATCGTTGAATATTTTATCCCTTCAATTTACGTGATCGGAGCGCAAACTCTCACCTTTAAACTCGACTGCAAATATAATTTATACCCAGTGCAACCCTTGCTTGTGACACCTGACCATTTTTTCGCTTTCATAAATTTCAATTTATAACTTAAACCAATTTCGTGCAACACACTTATCCACTCTTATTTGTAGCACGCGGTTCACAAGTCAAACATTATAATTATGCTTCATACTGATTAACTTGTAATTTCTTATTCACAAAACTTGCGCACCACCAAACCAAAAGCTCAAACTTGAATAAAATTCATTTCATTAACCCCGGCGACGAGTCATGGGTGAACATATATATTTTCGCGCTTAAAATTTTCATTCCACTTTTAATTTTTATTACCACACTAAAATTAATTAAAAATCACCTTTTGATTTAAACTTAATGCAATGCAATCCTGAGTAGTTTCGGTTATTATGTTAAACCTGACATTGATAGTCGCATTATATCACCATACCGGCTCGTTTCAAAAACTACAGCTTAAACCACATTTCGCACAACTGTTATTTCGAATTCCTCAGCTTAATTCCAGCCACAGCAATCCGGAATGTAGTTTCAGTATTCGCTGATTAAACTCTGATCAAATTTAGTAGCCACTTTCGACGACGAGAGTATGAAAAATAAACAGACCAAAACGACAATCGACGACTATACATGCCAATTTTGTCAACCCCCTTAACTCCGTTTACGCCAAAACGGGCATTTTTCCAACATACGACATCTCTCACCAGGGTTTTCAGTTTTAATGCAGAGATAACAAGAATATCTTCTGGCAAAATACCATTAAAACCTATAAACGCAAAAAACTTGGTCTACGAGATGCAATATCATTCCGATTCTCATCGGTTCCACGAAATAAGAAAGGAAAAAAAATACGGGTCAAGTGTACATTAAGGCAAGAAGGTACGAACATCATAAAACGGCCACATCGATATTTTTTTTGTGTATAAAACTCGACCGAATCTGGAGAGATTGCAATGATTTCTTTTTTATGGTTTTTTAGCACGAACCGAGTTTATTTTCGAGATGCTTCTCTGCAGATCGTCCCCTACGGACTCGGCTACCAATGGAAAATTCAGTGAATTCACTCAAAAAAAATTTAAATTTTAGTTTAAAATTCGAACAAATTCAATCAAGCATTCAGTAGCAACCGGCACAACCACTCAGTAAACTTTCCACCCACACCGAACGAAGAAAAAAAACATAAATAAAATAGATCTCATCGATATTACATCGAAAAGAGAGACTGCCGGTCACTAGAAACGTGCATAAATTATGCTCTGAAGTGAAATAAATCATTAGAGCGATGGATCGTTAAAAAATTTACGGTATGGAAATAAAATCCGAAATTTAAAATATGAAGTAAGCTCCTCCAAAGGCAAGCCACCGATTTTCCATACCGATGGAGAATTCTCACGAAAGGGGAATCCTTTTCACCTTACTCGCTTTTACCTTCTTCGCATGCACACCAATAATTTATCATGCACGTTGAAGACGATACGAACGAACCAAAAGGAAAGAGAAGAGTAAAAGACGGCAAAAAGAAAGGAGATGTGGAGGGGGTTAAGTTGCTGCGGCTCGAGCTTTCGTTAACTATTTATTTGCAGCGCTCCGTCCTCCTCCAACTCTCGTTGCAATGACATTTTTAGTTGGAAACACCTTTACTTATGCAAATGTATATGCGGTTTCCACTCCAGATTACCTTTATCTCCGCAGATAAGGCGCACTTTATCATGGCATTAGGATTTATTTTTCTCCTTACGCATAACACGAGTGAGCGTGATAAGGTGAAACAAAAATTAATCATGTTTATGGCATTTTAATTTGCAAAAACAAATTAAAAAGAAAATGAAAAATAAAAATAAAAATTTCAAAGGAAAAAGTGCGTTTGAAATTAGGTTTGCACGTTATTACACGACGACTGGCGTGTATGTATACTACCTGGCATGATGTAAAGGCAAAAGGCTGCTTATCATCTTAGCTCGCTCACAAACCACTCGTTCGTATATGTAATTAGAGTTTAGAGCCTTTGGACACACGAGAGGCAACTTGTGGAAGTGGGTTTCCACGCCACTTCGAGCTGTACTAATTACATTAACGTTGCCAGTGCGGCTTTACTGGTTTTAAATAAATAAAGTTTGAAAATTTCCCGCAATGTTGAAATAGATGCCGTGTTCTACGTGTTGTTGGGGTTATGTGAGAAACGCGAATGCACAGAGTAAAACTTCACCTTGTTTTCGAAATATCGTCAGAGGTAGGTAGGGTCGACAAAGATATCGCAATAAATCATGCTGATTATTGGACTTGATAAGAATTGAAGCTGAGAATTCTAACGGCGCTCACTTTCCCTCTTTAAACGGCCCGAGGTGACGAATAATTGGAAAATTTCGAATAAACAAATAAAATTAATTAATACGTCACGTTAAAAATTCATCTTAAACACCCTCCCCCGTGCTTCCCTGCTTGACAGGATTTTTTTAACCCTTAAAAACTGATTGATTTTTTACACCTCTCATTACACGTACCATTAAAACCAATTAATCACGTCCATTTACAGACAAAAAGTCATTTCGTGAAAACAATTTTTTCTTACACAATTTATTCGCACTTATCCTCAATAAACGAATTGATAATCCAATAAATGTTGTGTTTGTACGATGAAAACAAAGCGCATGCAAGCTTTAATTTTATTATTATTTTTTTTTTTCAAAATTGCTCGTTCAATTCGATGTTATTTCCTGAATTTATGGTAACGAAACGCAGCAAATAACACGAGCGAAGCAGCACAATAAACAATAAAAATAGTCGTGATTTCTGACTCGGTTTCTCTCTCTCTATCCCTCCTCCCATTTTATCCGGAAAAACCCTCGCAATGCCATGTCATGTCAGATAACAATTATATAAAATTAAAAAAAAAAAAAAAAATCTTTTCACTTCCAGTCGCCCTAAAATAATAGAATTTAGAAAATCAGATGAAATAAATGAGTGGAACAAAAAGTGTTTGTAATGATCAATTACACGGAACATCAATTCCTAGAAAGGGGAAAAAAAATCGTTTCCCGCAATTGAAAAATCCGAAGACACTAAAAAGGAAAAGGTAGTAACTATCATAGCAAATGGGTTTCGAGAAATAAATGGCCGCGTCGGCAATCAGCAATACAAAAACTTTTTTTTCTCTTTCCCCCTCTTTCACTTCTCATGTTCCATCCGTCGAAATGAAGCTGATCTATCTAAAGCTGCCTGTTAAGAACTACTCGACAACTGTTTGCCAGCTGCCCAGTTTTACAAGGAAAGAAGAAGGCAAAGGCAATCCTCTAACCGAAAAAAATAGTCTAGAAAAATAGCAAATCTGTACAGTCATTACTAGCAAAGTTTGTGCAACTGGTGCAGAACCAAAAACCTAACTAAACTAAGAGCGAAACATCAGATTTCACGCTTTTTCTGACAGATTATTTTTTTTCACGCATCAACACAATAAAGCTTTCTATCAGAGATATGATTTTTTTTCTCTATATTTTGAAAAAAGTAAAATAGCAAAGATGGAGAGAGAAAAAAATCCTTTCTAGAAAATTGGATATTAAAGTGAGCTAGAAAGCCGGGTATTACACGAGAAGTAGCCAATAAGAATCCATAAATTCTTCTCTTTAAAAGAAAGTATTTAAAAAATGATAACACAAAAAGTTAAATGGTAATAAAAAATATAAAAGATGGTATAAAACGCATGTTTTGCGGTATGTTTTCATTACATGACAATGCGTATGATACAAATGTAGGTCAACATGAAACACAAGGAATGAAAATCCAATAAAAGCTCAACGTATAAACACGCACCTTCACTCTGTAACGTTCACCGATGCAGAAATTATTAGTGTTTTGTGCCTAATGAGCTGTAAAAGTTATTTCTAGCTGTGTGATTTACTAACAGTCGGTTCCTATCGAAACCCCTTATAATAAGATTGCCGCTTTCACTAACCCTCACGTGTATAATGGAATATGGTGAGGCATTTATTTCCTTTAACTTCATGTGTTTATCGTGAATGATTACTGCTTTCATAAATAATGCAATCACAAATCAACCAAAGATCCCTATCATGAATTACACCACACCACACTGTACTTTAATTCAATACATAAACAAAACATGCTTTTTTTTACCTCTCTCCTCTTTTTTTCTTAATGGAACGTATAATTTACTCTTAAAAGATTGAATCTAGTTAAGTGCAACCCTCATTCTTCACACGAGCGAGGGAAAAAAATGATGTGTACATCAAGGTGGGTACGTGCATATCGATATCGAATTTAAGCCTCGTAGGAATTTCTTTCTTATCTTCATTGGTGATGTCGTATCGCGAGTATCGCGCAATATATGCCCCGTAAGTTTACACCATTTATATGGTGTTGTTGGCTGTAAAAACAAAGCCAGTTGGACCCATTAGAGTCTTGCCTTGACCTCGGCAAAGACCGTAGGTCTCGAACACATGGGGTCTCTTACTGTGAGCGTAGCGTGTGTGTATGTGTGAGAAGGAAACTTTGGTGCAGTTAAATAGAAATGGCAAAGAATTAATTTCTAGACAGATGATTATTCACTTTTACCGAGGTGACCAAAAGTTTAGGAAAACTAGGTAAAACTAGGTGAAATCCCAACTAAAAAAATCTGCAGACAATCTGCAAAAATTCTGCAGTTATTTGGCCACTTTTTCAAACGTTTTATATAATTTTGCATATTTTTTGAAAATTTTAACCTTGCAGGCAAAATCTGCAAAGATTCTGCAGATTTTAATCATATTTAATCATAGCTTCAATTTTTTGCAAGAAATCTTCAGAATTTTTTAGTCGAGTCAAGAATTTATGCAAAAATTTAAAAATATGCAAAATGTTTACAGAAATTAAACAGAATTTTTGAAAAAGTGACCAAATAACTATAGATTTTTTATAGATTGTCTTCAGAAATTTTGCAGATTGTCTGCACTTTATTTTGCAAAAATTCTGCCGATTTTTTAGTTGGGATGGCAAAAAATACTTTAAAATCTATTTCAATTGAAAAACTATTATTACTCGTAGAAAAGTTCTAGTTATTTCAGTTTGTGAAACTTGTTTCACAGATCGCTCTATTCTATTCAAAAAATTGTTATATTACAATTTTTTTTCATGCGTTTTTATTATCCCAGTACATGAAAAGAATTCTATTTGGTTCGAATTCATTTAAAAAAAAAAAAAAATCCTGATAAACTAAAACTATTTTATAAGGTATCAGCTGCCTTGTGGAATACATTCACCAGTATCCTCTTTTCCGGCATGAAATCCGGGACAAGCCCGAAAGAGCTTTGGCAGAGAAAAGCCCAAAACCAAAACAGCAAGACTAAAATTCCATTTACGAATTTATAAAGAATCCCACATGCTTCATGCAAACTTACACACACAAACAAATAAACACAATAAAAAATAAAAATCGAAAAATGTAATAGTAAAGATTCAATCAAACCAAAAAGAAATAAATAATAAAAAGATAATAAATTTATGCTCAAAGAAACGATACATTTCATTTCAAAAATATTCATTTTACCTGAATACGATATCAAGTAAAACGTCCATATCTTTCCCCGTTGGCTTATTTCAAAAACCCGTTCAATATTTAATTCGATCTAACTTTTGACTGGCATCGTTTACATTATAAACTGTATTTTTATCCGGTCGTTTAAAAAAAAGATTTTTATTGACTATGCGAATCTACTCAAAATTCTACTTCAATTTTTTTCTCTTTTAAAAAGGAAATATAAATTATACACGTCAATCCATACACGAGAGCTTAATCTCGATTTCAATTCCCTCTTTTGCAACTTGTTACTCGCCGAAGAAAAACACGCACATTCGAGATATTCAATTTTACTGCCGTTACAGTCAGCTTAGAGGCATTAAATAGCGATTTTCACGCCATTTTCCGCTGCCCCTATCACGGGCATAAACCAGTGACTAAAACACATCAATTCTCGACTTCTGACTCACCTTTAACTTCAATTTTTTTCTAATAAATGCGTTGTAATTTCCAATTTCGTTTCCCCGTCTGGCCCCGACAGTATTTTTTGAACTCGCGGCACAGTCATTCGTGCATTTGGCATCGAATAAAACACACCCTTAAAGTGAACTGGTTGTTTGGCCTAAAAGGATGCTCTCGTAATTCGCGTGAAAACAACAATTGCTAGCCCCTTAGCAGCCTAACAAGAAAGCCAAAGGTCCAGCCAAAGACCACCTATCTCACCTGATGGATCTAAAATCAATGTTAGACCAGGGGTTTCTCCCACCCGCACTTTGATCTTGCCAATGGTCACGGTTTCAAAGAGTGTGTAGTAAGAAAGAAGAAAAATAGCTCTTCCACCAAGCCAAGTACACAGAAAAGCCGGGATCAAAGTGAATCAAGCTGGCGTTTTCACTTTTTTTCCTTCCCTTCACCTCAATTTTTTTTTTTTAATACTTTATCGACTTATATTTTCATTGGGAGCAAAAAAATATCGAAAAACTTTCATACGATTCTCCCTTTTCCCAACTTTAACACCCAGTTAGTTGCTCGCAAGGCCGGTTGATTAGTAAACTCGCGCACTAAGCACACTACTAATTAATTTCACAGCTAATCAAAGTTAGAATTGTTTGTTTTACGTTTGGTTATGGGGTCGAGCGCCCAGTTGGTAGCCGTGTTTAAACAGTAGAAGCAAAGCAATCCCTCGACGAATGGAAGGGAAAAGAGCAAATATAAATGTTTGTCCGCAGCGTAGTTGCAATTTTTGACGTTCCAAACGTCTGACTCTTCTGACCAGAAGCTAAATATAGTTTATCGGGTGAAAAGTATGTCACAGACTCACAGCAGCAACAGAAATGTCGGTAAATAACTCACAATTTGACGCCAGTATTCCGCATTATTAGTTCGCCTTCTTTTCAATTACTCCAAGCTCTCTAATTTAACAATTTCAAACAAATTATATTTCCATCCCATCACACTCCGTTGCACATCGTGCCGATTATGTAGCTAATAAACAGGGCACATTTGACCCGACGCCATTTCCCCGGTATAAACAAAAGTTACTTACTTGATTAAAACACGGAGAGACGGTGCTTCCCTGCAGCGCCGTATCACTCCCAACATTTTTGACATGTAAATCGACTCCACAATTTCATCCTAGGTCGAACACGCCTTCAAAAAATCTCGGCACAAATCAAATTCCAATTTCTCTCCGTTTCGAATGTCCGGAAAACTTTTATGCTCCACAACTCGACTCGATAGAGTAGATTACATAAACTTTTCATCCTGTTAAATGTAGAAGATAATTAATTAAATGCCGTAATAAAAAACAATTTAATACTCGCGAAAAACCATAAACAAATCCATGGCAGTAAATATTCATTTCTCGACGTCCTTCAATCAAATTTTTAACGCTTCCGACCCCTTGGTTCGGCTTTATGAATGTTTATCGCACAAATCCGGCGCGTAACAAGGTATACTACTTTAAGGGGCCCAGTCGGTTGAACTCTTGGTCCCCCCTATTAAAATTTAAGTGACACCTTCAATTATGAATTAGTTTTACAAGGCTGAAAAGAAACGACCGACCCAGGACTCGTAGATCGAGCCGAGACACGACACGAGGGAACCTAAAACCCCCCTCTATACTTACTTGTCATGTTAATTAAACATGCTAATATAAAACCCAAATTCTCCACGCCCTTCAAACGCCCCCTCGCAACGATACGGCAAAACATCAACATTCACGTTAAGCCATAAAGGCTTAATTACGCTTTAAAAACATTGAACTTGGGCAAAAATAAACTCCGATGCGACATTAAGAAAAGTTACATTAAGAAGGAGTGATAACACGCAGTGAATTATTCATTCGCGAGGGTTAATTTAATTTTTCCATCGAATTGAGTTAGAAGATAAAATTTTTAAAAAATAATAATAAAAAAATTTTCGCATCCTTTTTCATTACATCCACTCGGATAAATGTACGTAATGATTTTCCATATGCTTTCAACCCTACGAATAAAAGCCATTCATCATGATGTAAAGTTATTTAAGGCGGGGTGTTTTGTTCGAATTAATCAAGCGTGAAACAGGGCGAAACTGATCACTCAAACATGAATTCAACGGGTTACAACCTTTTTTCCTCCCGACTAAATTGATCTGCAAGTGGGGGTCTTATCTTGCAAAATACACTTGATGAAGGCTGAAGCTTCATTACGTGTGTTCTCTCTCTCTCTTTTCCTCTCCCCCCTTACTTGTTTATCCGCTTTTCCACCGTTTTTTGTTCCGTCGAGTCTTATCTCGAAAAATTACAATTTTCTCCGCTTAATTTTATGATTACATTATTGTTGTTGGAATAACTGGTAACGATTTGTCGTGTGGGAAGTAAAATTTACCACATTCGTCAATTAGGTCGGTAAATTCATCAGGTAAACCGTGAAAAACAAACAAACAGGCTTAGTATTTCGTGGTAAAAACATCATCGTAGCAACAACACCGTATCATTCACTCATTTCGTTGCCACGCCACTTCGAGTCGAATCTCGCGTTACCCATTCTTCCGAGTTTTGCTGGGAAGCATGCGAAGATAAGATCACACGAGAGAAACATTACAAATTTATATCATAACGTCACCGTACCGATAAAGATCAAAAATCGGTTTTGTGCGAATAAGCACTTTGTGAAATTGGTATTTTCTGATTAAATTAGTTTAAGGATGCAGTAAAACGGGACAATATTAAAAACCCGCATTCGTTTGTGCTGCGCATCGAAGCTTCTAAATTGATTTACAAATACCGAAAACAGTGTGTGTGTGCTTTTGCCTTAATACACTCGGTAGTTTCATTACTCACTCCCATTTGTTTATCTACGCACAATATTCTTCTACCATCCTCCTTCACTCCCTCCCTCCTTCACTCACTCGCTGTCTCGTCTTTTCCTTCATATAAAATGAAGTAGGGGGAATTTGTTAATTCATGAAATGCTGCTACAAAAGTTTGCTGCCTTTGTGAATTTTAATGAAACTGCACATTGCGATAGAGAAGGAAAAAGGAGTCGAGAACAAACTACTTTTTCCGGATTAAATTTTTTAAGTTGAAACCGCAACACGATTTCAAGTAAATGAAAGAATCCTCTTTGCCGATGCTTACTTAGCCAAATAAAAATGACATAAGAAAACTCGGTCGAATTGCCATTTACGCTTTAAACTTTAATTGCACCCAAAAAGTATTCAAATTAGATGGTCACGCATATATGCTAAACCAATTGCACCAGCAATTCGTCACGTGAGTCATTTAAATTTACAATTTTTCAGTTAAATTCTCCTAAAAAAAATAAATAAATAAATAAAAAACCAAAAACATTGTATAAAATATAAAAAATGTTATCCTAGTTTCGAAAAATCAATGATGCCATCCCTCGCCATTTCCCCCATAATTCCACAAGTCAAACTCAACAAAGTGATATCTCCATAAACCTCAAATCCGCATTCCATGGCCCTTAAAAATAACATCAAAACAACCAAATTTCCATATCAACGTCCGAAACAAGAAAAAAAATTTATATATAAAAATAAAAAAAATGATTTTAACTCCTTTAAGCTCATACGAAACGATGCAATGTGTTTGTTTCGCAGCAATGGTCTCGCAGAAGCATGTTTTTACAAGCATAAATTACCAATGTGCGCGTATTTACCAAGTAATGATATGAAATTGATCCAGAGTTCACTCGTGCTTACGATCTCCAAGGAAATACTCATAAATCTCGGGAGAATACACAGAGCTGTAAATGTCACTTTATTGCTAATGATGTCACTCCGACTCGCATGTGATTTATACAATCGAGCAAAGCGACTTTTCCAAAGACATTGCATCCTTTATTTATATTTATTTATATTTGATTTTGTAAGCAAGACGAGACGAGACACGAACTGTGAATTAATTTTGAAAAAAAGTTATTTCAAAAATTTAAATTCGTGTTAAATAAACGAGTTAAATTAGATTGGAAAGGGGGAAAAATTAGTTAAAAGTAAACTTGCTTCGAGACTCGACCTGTTTATGCCATTCAATTTAACATTAGAGGCAGACCAGTGCTTTGGCGATGAGGACAATTTCATTAAAGAAGTTCTCACCAGAAACACCAGTACGAAAGCAGAATAACAAGCGAGTCGAAACCTCCATACAGGTTGCATTACAAACATACAAATATCCCAAAACAGCCCTTTTCCTATTGACTCATTCCAATTCTCTCTAATTCTCACTTCTTTTTCTTCTACTGCTGTATTTCTGTACCTTTTAAGATGAGTTGCTGTGCAGTGTAGCCATCATAAATCTTCCCCATTCTGACAAATTAAACGCTCAGCAAAAAACACAAAAAAAAACCATCATCAGATTCGATATTACCGTTTCTGCAACCTAAACTCAATTTTTTGTCTCCATTTCGGTGTTTCGGGTTATTAAAGTAAAGAAAATTAATCTTACCATTTCGCGACGCAATTTTCCTCCGAATGGGTCGACTCGCGCGTTGTTTTAACACCTGTAAACTTTTAGTAATATTAAAATAATTCGTTGTCGATAATAAACCACTTAATGGAAATTGTGTTTACCTGGAAATACAAAGAAGAAAAAAATCAACTTAAAATTTGATAAAATGAAATAAAAACTAGTTTTATAGAGATTTCTGGAACTTTTCACTCGAGATAATTATAATTAACAAAATTATGAACATTTCAAACTTACCCTTCACGCCATCAATTAAAATTCTCAAAATTATTTATCCACTTTACTTTACAGCCGTGTCAAACAGAAAATTAACGTTCTAAAATATGCATATCAAATTAATATTAAAACTTTAGATTAATCCCATTGGGATATATTCATTAAACGATTCGACTACTCGAAAGAAAACAAATAAAAAATAAAGTATATGGGAGATCGATCGGCATTACATTTTTACAAGGCAAATCGATTGCCTCTAGTCTCTCGTTAAGTAAAGGACTGTGCACAATGATCACTTTAATCTCTCGCAAAGACTTTTTCGTCCTCATAATTATTTATAACGAATACCCGCATACTTACTCCTTCAGTCCCCTCATTTATTCAATATCCTTAATCATGCAACTGCCAATTACGGTGTATTATTTCTAAATCAAACTCGTAACTCCTGACACTGCCATTGACAAATTTATTAAAACTTTGGAAATTGATGCGAAATCAAAAGTGCCATTACTCAAATTCTACATTTCCATCAATCTGGAAAATCGATACACAAATTGTGATCGTTATCTAAACAAACAAAACGGTCTTTAATTTATTTTTATAGTTAGAAACTCGAAAATATAAAAATTCGAACGATTTTCAGGATTTTCGAGTCAAGACGATGTCATCTATGTCCTTTAAGATGATTTTTTTATTTTTTTTTATAAAACCAACATTTTCGACATTTTTCTATACGAAAGTAGAAAAATTTTTCCCATTCTCCCCTCATCTTCTTCTGCAGGTAGCGCTCCAGCAGGATAATTCCCAACTTATCGTGGTTGGTTTTCTTTTTTAATTCGCCAATGTCTTAAGGGATCAGAAAAGAATTGGGAAAAAAGTGATGTCCTTAATGAGCTAAAGTAGTGGATGAGTGGGACGATCAAGCTGATTAGTTGTCAATTCTTCCATGGAAACTAGACAATCTGTTCCAACTGCATTTTATTCTCACGGATAGAATTTCGTCGTCGGAAATGCAGCGCAAATGACACCTGCGCTTGAAATAAATTAGAAAGAATGAATAGAAACCATGTATGCAATAAATTAGCCAATCAAAAGTTCACTTATATAATATATAGTATCGTGATTTATTTATTTATTTAATTACTACCGAGTATTATGTCGGCAGTGCGTCTGTTTGCGACATAAAAGTGAGTTTAATTTGAATAATTAAAGCTTTTTTTGTGGGATTAGGGTTTGTCATTTACCGGAGTTTTCTAAAAACCGGTAATCGGTAATTATAAAACGTGAAAACCGGTAAAAATCGGTAATTTCAAATTTTTATGAACAGTGGTTATTTCAAAGCAAATCGTACCATATTGGTGTTGTTTGAATCCTCTTGTTGCTGCGAGTTCAGAAATTTAGGTTCTACCTTCAAAAAATATGCAAATAGTTAATAAAATCGCAATCGAAGGTGATTGATGTTTAAAAAAAGGTGAATTGTACTGTGAAAATGCTATTTAGTAATTTGAAATAAACTGGGACTTCAGTAGATAGTGAAAAAAGTTCTGAAATGGTCCCATTCTCATAACTATATCATAAAACAGTCCTGAAGTGAAAATCTAGGCGTTACCTTTGAAAAATGTGTGCAATGGCATCAAAATGTGCAATTTATGCTGTTACACATATTTTTCAAAGGCAGAATCTAGATTTTCGGACTCGCAACAACAAGAGATTCAAAAAATTGTTCTACAATCGGAAAAGTAGGTTTTTGGACTCTCAAAAATCCAAATTACTAAATTACCGGTAAAAACCGGTAGACAAACCCCTAGTGAAAGAGAGAGAGAAAGAAAGTTTAAAAAAGATTGGCAGAGAGGAGGCAAATGCAGGATTTTTAAGTGGGTATCGTGTGGGTTGGTTCGGTTGGGAGTTTCTTCGCTTGTGTTTCATTGAAAAAGAAGTCTGGGGCTGGTGGCTGCTTGTTCCTTTCAGTTCAATTTAAGATTCTGATTAAACCTACAGGGCGTTTGCTGAAATGCAATCTCGGAACTGCGTTGCACGACCTCCCCCAACCCCCTCCTCGCCACCACTCTGCCTTTCACCTTCGTTATAAGATACACACACACAAGACTCTCTCTCTCACACACACACACCACACGGAAGAGAAGTTTCGGCTCTAAGTTAGATGTTCCTTTGAAGAATTCATGAAGTGTTGCCTCCTCGGCTCCCCTTGCTGCTGCCACCAACCACCAACCAACCCGTTTGCTCGTGTTTCCCCCGTCTGTGCGTTCGTTCGTATATACGCTATACAGCAATTACGGGGAATTTAATTTTCCATGGGGTTGGTGGAGGAGTGGGTGCGAAATTCATTAGATGGAAAGAGATACAGAGAAAAGGTCTAAGCAGCTTGGTCAGAGCACGAAAGCGAGGCGAGGCGAGACGGAGAGAAAGCGAGCTGCAAAATGCAAAGGGCAAGAGATAATAATGGAGATTATTGTTGAACAGATCTAATTTCTCGTCTGGGTAAATATAAGCGGGCAAATTCCGTGTGTAATGAGATCATTGCAAGAATGCCAAAGTGGAGGATAGGGAAATCTTAGCTCGTTATTTTTCCTTAGGCCTTTTGTGTGAAAGTAATCAAATCGAGGAGGATATCTATCGAGATGGTGCGAGGCGATAATTGTAAAGAAAATGCGAGAATTAATTTCAGGATTGGGGAATGCGATGTGATGAGATGAGATTGGAAATGGAAACACCCAATTTTGATTTGCCTTTTTCTTATTAATAAATTTGCTGATTTGAAATGCACTTTTCTCCTTGTTTTTATAATTTTTTTTTCTTTTATTTTATTTTATATTATATAAATATTTTTTTTTCCTTAAAAAAGTTTCAAAATGAAAATTGAAAGACATTGGGTTTGTCCGTAATAAGTTTTCATTTAGTTGTGGATTTATGGGAGTTTTTTTTTTTATTTCTATCTCTATCCCTCTCTCTTTTTGTCACCGACGCCAAAACACGAGTCGGAAAAGGAAAACTAGGTAAAGCTTTTAAAGAATCGTTAAATCACGGGTAATTATAAACAAAACGAGATAAAATAGAGTCCGTTGAAAAAAATGCCCACAGATTTTATATAAAATTACGATCACACAATTGAATATTACAAAGTGATAAATTATTTGTACAGCTCGTTAATTCTCGAGCTTAAATATCCCTAAGAATAATTTATGGGAGAAAGATTGAAGTACCCAAATGTAACAGGTTAACACGAGATAAGTTGGATCAATGCAGCTTGACTAAACAAGCTATTAATTCTAAAATTACTGCTTTAATACCACGTATATTACTGATTAAATAATAAATAAGAATTGCAAATAACTCGACACGACACGACTAAACTTTTAATCCTCATTCGTCTTATATAAATAACATACAAACAAACAAACAAATGAAATTCGTGCTTTTGTTCTGCCGTCAACGTCACGCTTGACATTGAATTCAATTCAAAGATAGTAGAAATTCACCAAACAGTAATTTCATTCACTAATTCTGTAAACAAGGCAACATAATTTCATCAATTGATTTTTTCCCCTTTTTCTAAATCCATCACGCACTTGTTTATCCTGCACGCCGCAACATTTTTCTTACACTGCTCTGCACACTTTAGAATGTAAACAAAAGGCATGCGTAACCTTTTCACGGCACAACACTCGATTCTTTTCGAAACGATAAACAAATGCAACGGTTTGATTTTTTATTCTGTTATTTTTTCTATTTGCGCATTTCGCTTGCCAAAATGAAAATTTTATTTTTATCCGATCAAACGGCATATAGAGAAAAAAAAATATTCCAGATAATGTACAACAAGCCAGGAACATTGTAAAACAGATAGGGATTCACCAACCATTAAACATGAATTGTGGTGACCAATAAAATACGGTATCGATTCCTCGAGATAGTGAGAGAGGAGAGTAAAGAAGAGGCAAAACTGTGAGTTTTTCCTTGAAATTGGAGTTAAATGTTTGACTTTGGTTGTTGGATGCATTCATTCACTTTAGCACGATTGAATGGGGAAAAGGAAAAAAAATTTGAGTAAAAAAAAAGAAAAACAAGAAACGAGCTGAGAAAAAGATGTGCTGGAAAAGAAGTAGAGCTTTGAGATGAACTGGGCGCCAATTGCTCCCTTATGCCAACTTGAGTAACCTGTCCTAAACTAAACGGGATCAGCTCGATTCCCTTCTTCCAGCTTTATATTCTTTCCTTTTGCCGTCTGAAAAGCAGTTCTGACATCGTCAGGGTTTAAAGCTCGTCTGATTTTAGATTACAATTTGGAATGCAAGTAGCTCGGATAGAAAGTTTTATAGCTGATGAACTCGTGGAAGAAGGAAGGGAAGGAGGAAAGGAGGTACGGTAAAAAAAAAAAAAAAAAAAAAAAGAGGAAAAGGTGGTATAACATCAAAGTTGGCCTAACGCTGCAAAGCGCTTAAATTTTATGTGGTTGAAACACTTCATTTTCTGCCATGTCACCTGGGGTTGCATAATTGCGTACCCTGAGAAAACCTAAATTACTATGTCATTTCTCCTTATGGAGATTTATCCACAGTGCCAACTAACTTAAGATATTAAAAGTGCTTTAAATTATCTGCACGACAAACTGCTTGTCAGTACGCGCTATACTCGATAAATCGTGTGGGATTAGTAGTGATTAATTAATCGAGGGCTCGTAATGTAAGTGATTACGGTAGTTTTTTTTTTGTTATTTAATTCTAGGGAGGAAGGGAGGGAGTGGGAGGGAAGTCGACGGTTCGTAATTATTCTAACAAACTTTTGATAATATATTAGTGTGTTTATTTAACTCGGTTTGGATGTTGATTTTAATGGAAACCAATTTGGAGAACTTCAAAACTAGTCCAACTTTGTGTTAAATTTTTAACTGGATGTGATTGTTTGTTTGTTTCTTAACATTTGAATTGAATATCGACCGTAAACACTGAATAAACACAACCGTACTGTACATTCGATTGAAAGCATCAAATTTTCACATCACATGACATTTGTAGGAATTCATAATTAATTGCGTAGTTAGTTTTAAAAAACCAAGAATAGGAAAATCATCACAAACTGTTACAATATTCGAGTCTAATTCAGTCACGCGATATTTACATTTGAATGGAGGCACGAAACCACAGTGGAAACACGAGTTACGCGATATTTTATTTTTAACAGACGTCCTCCCTGCATATAAATATGACACGACGGCGTATGTTTGCCGCGCCACTCGTCCATGACGAATAGGAGTAATTCGTCTTTCTCTCTTAAAAAGCGGATATAAAAGCAAGTAAACGTCATTTTCTAAACAGACATGCTAAGTTACCTAATACTGTTCGGCATACATGTCTGGGAAAGTATAGGTTAGCTGCTGCTGTGCAAACAACTTGTACAAATATTGCCAGATCGTGTGTCCAAATACCATTTGTCCATCCTCACTGCAGGCAGGGTGCATCGAGGGGTCTGATTCCCACTGGAAAGACCAGTGGAGTGAGTTTCGTGATTGCTCGACAGAGCTTCCGAGATAATATACCTCTGGGATTGCGATAAGAGAATGGGAAGATGGTTCCGCAACCGAGTTCCTACATAGAAATCCATTTGTAGGATTTGCGGAAATGAGCTGAAATTCTATAAACCAGACACGGTATTGTCCACACACCCGGGTTATTTGTCACCTTAAGATCGTCGTGGCCATTATGCGCTGTGCTGCATAATTACATTTGAGCGCGTCGTCGGTATTCCACGATTCGGCCAAGCACGAAGTAGTGATGTTTGTTGTGAAAAGTTTCAATGGACCGTAAACCATCGATCGGATTAAACTTGAGCACGCGTGATTTGGAAGTTATTTCCACTAAAGTACAGTATTTGCAATTGTACAACTCTGATGCACAGTCGATCGATCTTCGCTCGTGTATTTTCTACGTTTAATTTTAAGTTGCTGAATGAATATATTCTAGTGGTTCCAACCGACACCACAATCCCATTCGTCGGTTAATTCGAAAACATCCATTTCCTTTTTTCTTTATGCATAAAACAAAACTACTTTACATTCACCCCTGTTTTATTTTTAACTTTCTAATCCGACTCCTTTGCACTCATCCCAGCTTAACCGAAGTTTTCGACAAACTCGATTCAAATCCGATATGGAATTAAACTTTTATGCAGCGTTAAAGTCCTAAAATATTTAATCCCATCTCATTTTTTCCGCAAAAACCACTTTCAAACACAACGCGACAAGCAAAGCGAATTATACATTAAAAAAAAAAAAAAAAATAAAACTAGGTCACATAATTTACCCACATCATAAAAACGCATTAAAAACAAGACAGAATTGGAAAAAAAAGGAGAAATAAAATTATCGATTGCATGTTTTAGATGGGCACACCTCACCTCGATCCCGAAAGCATCTCTTGGCAAATTTTTACGACGATTTCCATTTATAATTTTACTGCCACGCAACGCATCGGGTCGTCGCGGCGTCATCCCGTGTTTTTAATTAATTTGCATTTATCGCAGCCCCGAGTTTTCTCTCTGTGGTAACTAGTGGAATAAAGTATTAAGCCACACTGCTGCTTGTTGTGTTGATGCTGCAACGAGATGAGGTCGAATCTGATTTGAAAATCAAACGAGGTGCACGCACTGATGAGATGCATGCACTTGCTCAGGGCTTTCAATCTCAACTCGACCGTTGGCCCAAAGTCAGTGTAATTACACGCCCGCCTTCTCCCCACTAAATCCAAACATTTAATCCCACCGTTTAAAGGACACGGTCCAGCGACGCATCCGTAGATACAAATTGAGCGTGCAATGTTTCCAGAGCCTCCCTCCTCCATCGTCTTTCTTTATTTCTTTTGTATAATACTTAAAACCCAAGGCAAAGCATCTAATTAAATTTCCTACTGCTGAATTGGATATTACATACAGTACAACCAAAAACCAACAATTTAAATTTCAAAAAAATAAAAAAATAAAATTCCGCGCACCAAATGAAAATTTCTGCCCTTCTTTTCCATATTCATTTTTTCAAACAAAAACCAAACAAACTTTGCTCTTAATGATAATAAAAAAAAAAAAGAAGTTCATTCAAAATTTATCAACGTTTAATGTAAATATCCACTATTTTTATATACGTCTTGTCATGAACCCGTCCCAATTTATTATTAATGTATTAATAAATTCTCTATGTAGTGAGTGTGTGTGGTGCAGGAGGCATCGAGTGTTTCTCTTGTTGTCCAGCCCTGAAGGTAACATCGAGGCCCATCGTTCGGTCGGTATTAAACCTATCATGACATGTTTTTAACGTAACATCCGACCAATGTGATACTTCCCTTATATGTATCTAATCAAATATTTAATTCTCATAAAACTGACTTTTCGGTCTGAGAACGAAACTTAAAAACAAACAGACAAGGCAAAGAAGGAGGCGTAGGGTGGGGGAGGAGGAAAAAAGTAGCAGCATGAATGTTTTTACTTGTCACACACAAAACATTTCAAAACTCGATACAAAATTCATAGAGTAGATGAAAATTTTACTCTCACTCGACCGACTCTAAACAAAAACAACTAAAACGTGAGTCGTTCTATTTGCAAAAAGTCTTTTATTTACTCGACTGCATATCGCTAAAACTCGTTCCTCTGAGCACCTTTCGTTGGCTGTGTCAACATGGAAAGAAAGAAAATTCAAAACTATCTCATTCTCTTCTTCTGCCATTATACAAACAACTTAGGTATCTCAGTCTCGATAAGATCGCAACATCAACCTTTTGCCTCTTCAACTCTTATCAAAACTAAACATATCCCTTTTATACATCTCGACTAAACTAGAAAAAAAATTTGATTTTTTTCCATTCCTTTCCTTCGTTCTTTCTTTCTTTTCTTTTTGCCCTCGAAAGAGCCGAGTCTCCAGTTGCACCATTGTGCACTTGGCTACCTCCGTTCCTTCCCTTCCCTTCCCTCTCCTTCCCCTCTTTTCACATATTTTCTCCAACAGAATGAATAAAGAAAACGCTTCACCATCGAATCCCAAGATGCAAAGTTATTTTATTTAAACTTTTCTTCAAGTGGCGGCGGCAATTTAGATGTAGGCCTCCGTAGGGCGAAAGGGCAAAGGCTCCCTTGGTACATTTGCAAGCAATGCCTCCATCCACCAGGGCACATTTGGAGCAAGAGATCTCAACCTAAGTTGCACAATAGGCAAAGCTCCCAACTCAAGGCAGCAGATAGCAAGCATATCGCTTTCTTTCTCCTTTTATCTCCAGCTACAATCGCGTTCGTCACTAGGCAAGTTGCCATCCCTCGCATGCAAAAGGTCAAAACCTATTATTCTTTTATTTTTTTTCTAATGGAAAACAGATCGAATTAGTTTTAATGTAAAGTCGGTCGGTCGGTTGCATCTATCTTTAATGCCATTGAAATTGGAATGTTTTTCCAAGTTCTTTAAACTTATAATGTACGTTTGTTCACAATACAAAGGAAGGGGAAAAGGAGATTGGGGAAATGTTTGGTTGCAAACCCGAGTACGAACACATAAAACAAGGTAATTGTGTGTACTGCTTAATGGCACCCATAGGAATACATGTTGAATGGATCTTCCGTTAGCCTTTGGGAAAGAGCTCAATTAGGGGCAGAGAGAAATCTCTATCACGAGTGTTTAGTTCGTGTTTAGAAATGTTGCAGACGTATAATAAATTAGTGAATTTTTCTCGAGGATAAATAAAAAAGAAAGAGGGAAGAAACTAATGCGGAACAAACGAAACAAATTGTATTACTCTCTCATCTTTCAAGAGAATGTGACTTTTATCCCGAACGTGAATTGACCCAGCAACAACTGGAGACTTAATCAGGTTATATGGTTGCAGAACCATAAAGCCACGACTCAAATGTCACGTTCTATAGTCATAATCTAAATCTTAGTGTCTTTAACGACCTATGAGGCAACGCAATTGTCGTATAACATTTCCAACGCCACTGCAGTTTCCTACCTTTTTTATCGTCACCGTCCACTGTAAAATGGAATTTCGAAAATAATATTTCTCTTTTTCAAATTTATGTCCGATAATAAAATTTATATATTTATACGACCCGGGGTCTGTCTTTCAACTCGCTAATCAAATACTGCACAAATTAATTCCATTCAATATATTCAATATATTTTAAAGTTAAATTCGAGTAAATATTTTCCCTACCTTTAAAAACGCCTTGGGTGAATCGGGTTTGTCGTAAAAGCGGACAATCGGTTCTTTCAAATCTCGATAATGATGTACTGATGGCATCGAGCAAATGCATCCAAGAGACTCCTCTTCATTCTGTTCGAATAAATCAATAACAAATCAATGTTAAAGACATTTGCTTTGCATCTGCTGTACAGATAAGTGGGCAAAAACCAGCAGATGCGACCTCAATAGTTACCAAATGTAATTTTTCTTCTTTTCTACTGTTCTTTCTTTAAATTCCTCCCATCTTGTCATTTCACCCGTCACCACTCTAGAGAAATTCTCGAGAAATAACGAGGTTAGTATAAATCAATTATCAGAAACATAAAAATTCCTCGCGTTCTTCCTACGTCTGTCTGTCTGTATATATAGGAAGGGATCCCGAACCTTCAATTTCTCATTATCAAAATTACACTCATTGCCAACAAACCCAGTGTAATAAAAGCTCATTTATCACACAAAACAACACTCACATAGACACGTTTAGACTGGAAAATTGAAACCAGCACTTTTTATTGCTTAGTAATAGAATTCCTCTATAAATTTTCTCGCGTACAAGAAAGGGAAGTAGACTTTACTGCAGCACAATCCAAAACGAAACACGGAAACCTCTGCCGATTACGATGGCAGATTTACTCCTGTGATTGCGCCTGCTTCCGACTTGCCAATCAATAACGAGTCTAATTATGCCCAGGTTTCATAGACAAATCCAATGAGGAAACAGGTAGAGAATAAAAAAATAAAAATAATAACAACAAAAAAAAATAATAGAAATAAAAAAAAAATAGAAAAATGACATTAAATTTCTCGAGGTAGTATCTTTCATCCCTAATATTCCATTCTAATTACTTCCACGTGCAACTACGATAATATCACTTTAATTACTCAACCTTTCTTCTAAAGAGTGGGTGTGGGGCCATTTCGATGCGGAACCACCCGCCTATTTCCATCTCACAAGCGTGAAAGAGTAGGAAAAAATTTTTTTTATTTCTTTATTATTATTTTTATCAATCCACTTTTCACTTCTATTTTACATCAAATTGCTTTCGAAACATTAAGGGAATTGGAAAGAGAGTAAACATCAACGTTTCTGTCATCGCCCATATTTTACAAACCAGTTTAAACGCCAAACGTCGTGTTGCGCAGTCGCAAATTACATCAGCCGTCGAACCATTAGCCGTTTAATCCAGTTTTGAGTAACGTTTAATCTGTTTAAACAAAACCCATTCTTCCTCCCTTTGCCCTGTCTAATTAAAACAAACTTTCGACTTTGTCGTCTGAAATCCATTTACGACAAACCCATGTAACAGTTGCCGACAACGCATCAATTACCGATTTGATAAAACCATTAAAACCAGTTGATAATCCAAATACAGCGCAACACAGACAGACGTGGAGCCCTTTAAAGATCACAATCTGGTTGGTACAATAACAAGTACGCTAATGTATTATTAAACAATACACGCAATGATGCAGTTTATCTGGAAACTACAATTTCAAGCTCCACGGAGTTTCGTGTAAAACAAATAAATTATCCCACTCGGCTTATCTTGTGCAAACCCTTCGCTGATAGGGAAAATGAGAGAAAACGCAAACTCGACTTAAATCCTCCAAACACAGATATGATTTGAGAATGTGGTACGGGGCTTAATTGCGTCAATAACATCCATATCTCTCTTGTAAACCTCACATCACACCATCCATCCATCCGTCTATCTATCTATCTGCAACGCGCAAAAGCTCATTTTCAACTCAGGGCCCCATCCCCCCTCTTCTTCCCAATCAGCAAATTCTGTACGGATCGGTTTGGTCGGCTGGGCAGGTGGCCATCCATCATTGTAAGTTGCCATACAACAAGAGGCTCGCTTCTTCATCCCTTATAATCCATTGTAATCCCAACAAGCCAACTACTCCGGCATCACTTGGCGTTTAATAGGCCAGAACCAGAGACCATCCATCCAACCGATGCCACACAAGACACCGCAAATGAATCGAATGGAGTACGGTCGAAAAGCCGGATGATGACCGTATAAATATTGCAGCTTTTCCTCCTCTTTCTATTTCTTTCTATCTTTGTTGGAGTGCTGGATGATGGATTTCTTTCGAAATAATACAAAACAATCTAAAAAAAACTTGGAAAAATCAATTTTAAAATTGTTTATAGGGCAAGATTTTTTTGAAGATTATCTTGTTTTTGTTAATTGTTGATGTTGCATCTTTGATGTGGGTGCAACCATGGAGTTGTAATAAAGGAAGTGGCAATTCCATGGTGTTTGTTGGGGTACACGCTCAGCAACGAGATTTGGGGCGAGAATTTGTGTTGAAAATTCTTACTTTCTGCTGCAAATCGTTAATTTTCACTAATCCTTTTTAATATAACGTTTCAGTATTGGCTAGTTGAAGCTTCAATTCCTAAATTTCAGGCATCTTTTGCGCTTCTTTTCTTTGTTAATTTTTTTTTTTCGGTCGGTAATTTTGGTGGCTCCGCCTCTTATGTCTATAAAATATAATAATTGGAATCAGTAAGGCAAATTTTACTGTTTGATATTCTCTATTTTTTTTGTTTTCTGCCATTTCTGCTTCTAAAAATAATTAATTGTGAATTACTGTATAGGTATATATGCCCCTTTTCAAATGTAAACATTGTTAGATAATTTTTTTTTTTTTTCTGCAACATAATGCAAAAACACAAGTAATAATAATTTGTTTATCCACATCGGAAACCAGGGAAATATGGAAGCCACAATGTTATCTAGTACCGGAAGTGAGTGGTGAATTGCCTGAGATTGTACCCCAATAAACACCATGGAGTTGCCACTCCCTTTATTACAACTCCATGATCAAACTTAACTTCTATTTTAGGCAGTGCAATTACAATAATGACAACTGCAAGAATGTATATCAATTTTGCAAAATTCAAATCCCAAATATAGACATCACCACAATTAGTATCTTTGTTCTTTGTTGTTTTAGGAAACAATCCTCAAAAACCTCCATCGTGAAAACATAGTAATTGTTGCATGATTATTTAAAGGCAACAAACTAAATTTGCGCAATTTCCAAAGTAGTTGTTTGTATATTTTCAATTTAAATTCCATTTCTAATGTTTCATTAATTATTGAAATACATTTGTAGCTAGATTAGCTTGTATTGCCGTATACTCATTCCATCAATGCAATTGTTCTTCTGATAACTAACGAATTATTCAATACAGCTGATTTAACTGGTATTCCAGAAGGCTTACGTTTGACATTTTGACATATTGATTCCTAAGCAGACGTTTGAAATAACATCAAAAGATATTTTTTCCATTATCTTCACGCAGTGATATTAAAAATTAAAACTGATAGCAGATAAAAAGTACGTTTCAAACGCGTAAATTTTATCTACGAGATCGCACGAACAACATCTAATGCCTTTTTCGTAATCTAATCAAGTCAATATTTCTCGGTAGAAGATTTTTACTAACTCGTTCACCTTCACCTTATCGCAACATTAAAATTTCATAATGTTTTTATTATATTTAAAAAAAATTCTACCCAAACAGAGTTTTCATTGGTCCCTTACAAAATTGCAAACACCGCAGAAAATTTTTACAGAAGACTGAACTTATTTTTTTATAATCCACCTTTGTGTTGATGCAGGGTAACTTAAAGTAACCCTAATAAAAAAAACACGTTAGAAAAACATAGTAGGAAACTTGGTGTGAAAAACAACATCTTCCAGAAGAGATGTGCATGGAATAAAGCCCTAGAGCGAAGTGGTTTACAATAGGATTTGACTTAACCTTGTTAGGCAGTTTGTGCATTTTGGAACGAAACGCGAAATTGATAAAATTTTACCGAAATTATTTCAAATTTTTCTGTATTAAAGCTGATTGATTGCAACAAAACAAATCTAATTTCTGAACACTTGGTTTTTTGCACCTTGCACTAAAATAATATTCACATTTTTGTCGTTTGCACAAAAATGTTGACATTCACACGGAATTATGCGAATTTTAACCAATCATACCTTAATTTAATCCTGTAAATTACGTAGTACTTGTTTTTGTATCTATTTTAAGGTTCTTAGGATTCCACCGACTTCTACAGTGCTTTTATGCACGTCGATTTAATCGCAGATCACGTTGAATGGGGGCCGCCATTGTGGTTGCATGATGTGCACATGCGCCCAATTTCGTCAGTTCAGTATCTGCCCCGAAATTCAAATTTTTTCGCGCTGCGGTCACGAATTAATTTTCCTGAATTTTGCTTTAAAAACCGAGTAAAACTCAATTTTAGTAAACCATCTGTTAACTCTCACAAACCATAAAGCATTCACACGGAATTATCCGAATTTTAACCAATCATACCTTAATTTAATCCTGTAAACAACGTAGTACTAGTTTTTGCATCTATTTTAACGTTCAGGTATTCCAGAGACTTCTACAGTGCTTTTATGCACTTCGATTTAATCGCAGATTACGTTGAATGGGGGCCGCCATTGTGGTTGCATGATGTGCACATGCGCCCAATTTCGTCAGTTCCGTATCTGCCCCGAAATTCAAATTTTTTCGCGCTGCGGTCACGAAATAATTTCCCTGAATTTTGCTTAAAAAACCGAATAAAACTCAATTTTAGTAAACCATCTGTTAACTCTCACACAAACCATAAAACACATTACTGAAATTCCTGGAAAAAGGCATAAAAATTTAGCTTTATAACCCAATTTAATCCAAATACATTACATCACCCATACAAAATCTGACGTAACGTCAGAAAAGTAAACAAAATATCGTATCAAAACGTAAACAAATCCATTAACGTTCAGTCACGGTATAATTAGACAAAAAAAACCCTTCCAATGATAGTGCATCATCAATAACTCTCATAACATAACAAATTCCAGTTTCCACATGCACTCACCCCGACTCACCCAGACAAAATATAGATCGACCCAATCAGGCTCTGCATTTATGATGAGTACTCGAGGGTACACTCGAGTTCACCACGAGTGCCCGGCTCTTACTTCATACAAACACGGTAAACCCTCGACTCTTAACTCAGTGCTTAAAACCTTCTCACACGCGGATGAAACATTTACTACCATTTTATGTCAATACCCACAGTTACGGTGGTGATACAGTATTTGATTGACCCCTTCCTCTTTACCATTAATTTTTCAACACCAATAATTCATTTCGGCATTGGAATAAATAAATAATACTTTTATTTACACTTTCATGAACCTCTTACTGCTTACTGACAGTTGTGTATCCGTTGCAAAATGCGCTTTGATAACGGCATCAATCTGCCTATAAAAAGAAAAATCTAACACCATTTTTCTGCCAGCTCAAGATTGAACGCAGCAAGAGAAAATAACCCATCTAATATACGGTGGTAAAAAAGAAACGAAAAAATGGGTCGTACCGAGCTTCTATACAAAAGAATTTGCCCAGATTGACTTGTTTCAAAGCAGTAAAAATAAGAATGGAGAGACGGAAATAGGAGAAAATAATACCGTGATTTGTTATATAAACACGTAAAGTGCACAAATAAGGCGGCAATAAGCATTGTTTGCAAGAAAGCTTACACTTTTGCCTATTCTATTCCATTTTATAACCGTTCTTAACTTTAAGACGAAGAAAAAAAAAAAAAAACTTTTAAATTTCCTAATACGTTCCAACCTCTCTGCTTTCATTTTGAGATAAGGAGTAAACTTCATTTCCGAAAAGCGTATTAAATTCGAATCGTGTTTATAAAATGAAATTAACTTCCAATATATAAATATATTAAATTTTAATTTCATTTTTCAACATAATAACATAAAATAAAGCAGTAATAAAAAATCGTGACCTTTGTAACGACATTTCCACACCCACCCAACCCACGCTATTTATTTAAAAATGTATTTATAAATTCCTTGATAAAAACAATTGATTTTTCCTTCGGCACTCATCATCCATATAAAATTCTTTTTATAGAATAGAAGCCAAGCAGGCAAGCCACCAGCCTTCAAAAATATCCAAACAACATTTTATAAATGGGGGAAAACGAGTCTTTTGTTGTGCCTTACCACCGACGCATACCAAACTGTCATCAAGCTACTTTCTTCCAAAACCTCCCAATGCAATGATGAGGTTTTAATTGGGCCTCAACCTGTGACGGGCGTCTCTGGCATTTACATTATGACTCGCTTGGCATTTTTCGGCCGTTGCATGTCAACTCGAGCGATGACAGACCTTTCATATTAACTACAAAACAACAAAACAACCAATTGCTTACCAACTTTCATCTAATACAATCAATTTCCTTTCAAACGTCATCCAAATGACGGATTTCCTTCTTTAGTTTTCTTTAAATTTAAAATATAAAAAGAAATTTTCAAGAAAAAAAAAAAAAATGGATCCAACATTTCATTTCACTTCTATTTTCCCTCTGTCTAAAGATAACAACCAACCCGGTCGGACGTATAACTCTCGATTAATAATTCACCGCGTCAAGTAATCAATACTAATGACACTGCTTTTCTTTTTAACCACACACACACACATCCACATGCAGACACAAGACTCAATCTCGAGTCCTCATTTCTGCAAAATACATTTTTTCACCATTATTATTCCTTGTGACGTCGTTAATCACATCTTTTCGAGGCAATCCGAGTGATAAAATTTTTAACCGACCCCGCAGCTGCTTTCCGCTGCACACTTCACCATCATTCAACTTGCAAACAAATCAATTCCCAACACTTACAATTGGACCGATCGATCGACTGACTCGGTATAAAGATAAAATTCGCTTTGTCACACCTCTGCCCAGTCGCTAAGAAAAAAAAAATACCCATTGGATAATAGACTGTAAATAAATAAATTAAATGGATAAGCGATGAATAAAAGATAAAAAAGGAGCGCCACTACCGGTGAAGGTTTTGTGTCGGTGAAACTTTTTTTTTCGAGGGTAATTCGGTTTGGGGTTTAATTAAATTTCCTTTTTTCCTTTTTCATTCTTCATCCGGGATTAAGATTAAGTTAATTTTGATTAAAGCTACTCACTTTCTAAAAACTTATTCCCGTTGAATAATTAACGTTTCCCCGAACAATGCTGAGAAGCCTAGCTTAGGGACTGCAATTCCCAAATTCAGAGTTGAGTAAACAAAACAGAATTCCTCATCAATCTTTTAACACGGTTTCCTCAGTTTTAAAGAAAAAAAATCGCAAGGGTGAAGAGAAAATCACATAACTTTCTATAAATTTTTTATTTCTGTACACGAATTATATTCCACAAAAGTTTCCTGCCCTCATTTTAAGAAGAAACGGATGAAAAACAGTCACAATATATTTTTCATTATTGTTTTCCTCTTGTTGCGAACCCCCTCAAGAAAGAGAAAAAAAATGAAAACACACGTTGCCCTTAGGTCCGGTCGATTGGAGTGGCCATAGCAATGTTGCTGGACCTCCCTCCTCAATGGACAGCCAACCACAGGATACCCATTAAACGCTCAACGCGCGCAAATTGCACCCCGCAGCCAAGCCCGTCAGTTATCCTATTCTTGTCCGCATTCTTCTTTTCTCCAGAGATGTATGTGTGTGTGCACGACACAAGAGAGAGTGAGATGGTGGAACGAGAGAAAAGTGAGGGAGGGAGGGATGTGTGGGTGGGTGAGGGACGGGAAGGGACGGGAATCTACGTGCTTTGTGCTGTAACCTAGGAAATGATGTTTGGATGATTTGGTATTGTAGGAATTTTGTCTATAATGAGGATCTGTAGACGCTTGTTTATTGACGTTTTGCCACTCAAGGACTCCCGTCGCTTCCTGTGTGTACACTGTAGTCTCAAATTTCGTCTGTAATCGCTTTTCTGTTTATTCTCTTAATTTTATTAATTTTTCACTTGCACGTGTGGGAAAAGCGAAATAAGCAGCGTAAGAGGAATGCAAACGTGGAAAAATCACTATTCTGTACCATACGGTCAGCTCTATGAAATCCGGACAGAAATTGGGGCAAAAATTGAAGTCCATAGTTGAAGAAAAAAGAAAATTTTTTCCGAAAGTGTGGGGGAGGGGGAGGGGGACGTAGAAATTTGTTGACATGATTTTAAAATCTCAGGCCTTCTATGAAATTCTGAAAATTTGTGAATGGTTTTAATTAAGATTTTGAATGATTTTGTGATAAATTTTGCGATTTTGTGACGATTTGAAGAATTTTTGAACGATTTTGTGAAGATTTTTGACGATTTTGAATGATTTTGTGAAGATTTTTGAACAATTTTTTGAAAAATTCTGCTATTTTATGAAGATTTTTAGGATTTCTAAGATTGGAGAGAAGCGATTGCCCCTATGGCCCCTCCCCCCTCCCCGGATCCGCCCTTGTTGCGCACTCGCTGGTCCCTTCCATTTATGCGCTCTTGGGCACTTAATCAATCATGATGATAAAAAAAAATTGCTTATTTCCTACTGTTTTGCTATCCTTCAGCTGATCTGCACAACGATTTCGTGTCGGATTATACGCAGAAAACCAAACAATTCCCCCACCAATCAGTTGCAGCGATTGACCGCCATTTTATTTCAATCATGAGACCAAATGCTCGAGTGACATACAGTACATGCGCAATGACGATAATCCTCATTCCACTCGAAATATTCAACCCCATGCGAAAAGAATATTACTCGAGGGAATATTCCAAACCAAATTGCTCACAAGTGCGGATTATTACGTAATATTTCAACTGACTCGACACGAAAAACAGTCACTACAATATCGACTTGAAAAATGCATCGAAAATTCAGTCAGAGACCCCTGTGACGCACACCCATCACACAATGCCAAAAAAACTAAAAGTGAAAAGTAGAACATCCGCGACAGCTGACTTGCGTTTAATTAAGCGCGTCGTAATTAGAATTATGTTACGAGTAAAACTCAGATTTTGTCGAAACCAGCATTTAATTACTCCAGTTCCTACAACTACAGTATAATAATAAACTCGTGAGCTTAAGCGATCACGATTATTGTCTGCTCCAGCCACTTGAAACTCGACGGCCCTGATGTATTCTTTTCCTCCTCCCGCCCGACAGACGGATAGTGTAAATCTAATTACTCGACTGCATTGCCACACGCAGTCGTCGATGCACTCAGACTCAGACTACTCCAAATGGTATAATGGCAAGCAGCAAAAACTCATCTCGTCTAAATCATGCTGCCGGCGTATCTGATTATACGGGACCAATTTTACTCCGGGAATCAATGAAATGAATACGGTGAACTCGCTAACACAAATTCCACTCTTCATTTCGAGCAAATTAAACTCACCCGTCGCGAGTCCAAAGGTCTGAACTTACAACAACTGGCAGCAGACACCTTAGTTAAAAATCCATTATCAGTCTTCGCACGTCTCTTACATTAATCTGACATTTAGCTCATCATAAGGCCTCGAGGTGATGAATTATTTGTGAGGCTTGCGAAGTGAAAAGCTCTCGAGACTTAAAGCTCAAACTGAATGAAAGACCTTTAACACTTTCTTCCTATTGATTCTTCGCATCGTCCAAATTGAAGACTGATAATTGGAGAAAGGGGTTTCCACTTTACTCTTTATTCCCACCGTTTTTAAAGAGTTGTAAACAAGCCCCAACTCGTGAAAAGTTGAGCGCCATGAAAATTTTAACAGCAAACAACACCTGCATCAATGCCTAATTTAATTAGTGCATCATTATAATTTGCCACTATGTTCCCTCATCACTAATTAACGTTGCATAATACCGGGACAACCCTTTTTCGCTTTTTACGACCGAAGAAATAAAAATTAAAAAACTCAACGAGGAAAAAATAAAATGTGTAAACCACTGACATCGTATCGAATATTTTTCTCCCCCACTATATATACAACGGCTTTCCATCAATTTGATGGGAAAAACATGTAGAACGTAAAGGACGATTTGCTGACAGTTGTTAAAAGTGGGATTACGAGGAGTGAATGTGGGCCATCATGATGGAATGCTGGGAAATCATATAGAAGAGGAAAGATGAGGGAAAAAAAGCGATGCAACTTCCTTCCTTCCGTCTTTGCTGGATGATTGTGCCTCGGCTTTGCTTTTCTCGCATGGGCAAAAATCAAGCATAAAATCTGTAATAAACATTCCCCTTAAGGTTTATCTGTGTTGGGCTGCATTTCAGTACACTTATTACTGTTGATAATTATTTTTCCAACCATATTTCCCCTCTTCTTCTTTTTCTTCCGAATTTTTAAGTTTTAAATTTTTAATTAAATCATAAATTTAGAAAACACGAAACTTTCTATTATACAGCGGGAGAAATTGCTGCTCAAATACAATAAACTCGACTAAAAATAAAATATTGATCTAGTATAACTTTCCGAGCAGAAAAACTTTTCTATTTTCGAGAATCATCTCTGCAAATAACCCCCATTAGAGATTCATCTAAAACTCCCAATTCAATGTAAACATTAAAGCTCTACCCCTAGATATGGATTTTTTTTTTTTTTTTAAATTCCATCTCGAAAATCTAACTTCGTGGAAAAAAGTTTTTTAATGTTGACAAACCCAGCAAACTGAACACGACGGCAAACTGCGTGTGGGGAGAATAGAAGAAAATGCTTCCGGCATGAAAAAAAAATTAGTGCGAGTTAAACATACATAAATAAACACAAATACGTATATAATATACAAATATATAAAGAGAGTTGAACTCTGTGTGCGTAGATATACCTACAAAATATAGATATATATACGGGTATATATGGGAAGGATGGTGGGAAAGTAGCAGATGGGTGTAGAGGTGTAGCGAGGGCGCGTGCGTGATCGATTGAGGCCACTCACTACCAGTAAAAGAGCACAAGAAATACCCGATTGTCTTCAACCAGAATGAACCGTGGAATCCAATTTATCATGAAAGTGAAACTCCACCGGTGCTGCAAACCAACACACTTTTAAATAAATACATTTATGAAGAGGACTTAAGTTTTCTTCGTATATTTTTTTTTCCTTTTAGTCTTCTTCATGTTTAAAACAAAACAAAAACGCTAATGAATATTCAAACGCACTGTTTGTATGTATGCAAAGCAGTAAGTACAACTTTTGGTGTCATATCGAACAAACGGATGTTAAGGGCGAAACCGGATGTTTCAGGTGCATTCGAATTGCAACGAAACAACCAAACACGCAATATTTATCGAAATTTAATTCAGTAATTTTTTAAAAAAATATATTCTAGTTTTTCAGACTTGGGGTACCGGTACCATAGTTAATTTTTAAATGTAACTCGTTACTTTAAATTTTTTTCCCTGCAATAAAAAAAATTAAACACAGATTCATTTCAATAGTAATCCTGAGTAAATTTATTTATTTTGACCAATTCTAAAACTATTTATTTCAAATTAAATAAATTTTTTTTGTTTTGTGTTTTGTTAACTAACGTTATAAAAACGTTATAGTTCAATGAAAAGATAACTCCCCAAGTCTGAGTTTTTCTAAATTCTATTTAGAATCGAGTTGTAATTTGTAAACATCCATCAGTTTTCCCACACCACATACAGAGTTGTGTGTGTGTCAACAAATTACGTCAATGACAAGGTGGTCGAGGACTAAACCACCAATTAAACAGTCGGACACTACAACAGTAATGACAGAACCGCAGTTAATTCTACAAAACCTTAACTGCCTCAAATTGGGCACTAAACCTCATTTCTTAATATCCTCGAGTCGACTCGAGTGCTGTTGCGCTTGCATCTCATCTCATCGCATCGATAAACCTCGTTTAATAAGCTTTTATAATATCATCCCCCATCTTAAGTTAATTAAAAAGAAATATTCATTAAAAATATAATGCAAAGAAATTCATCCCTTAATCCGACCGATTAAAACCTCGACTAATACTCTGTACCTTCGTTACAATCAGACCTCGATAAATCATCAAACAAATTTTAATAAAACCAAGGTCAAACGCAACCACACGAGACAATTCATCTGTACTTATACAGGAGAAAACCAGGGGAAACTAAACCGCTCGTCTATAAAATGCGGTTCAAAGGTTAAGCGATTTCGCAGAAAACTGTCTATGGCTCGTCAGTAATCTTCATCTTTCACAAATATGGCCAATGACTGTCACACAAAGCAATATCGGCAAATTACAGTAAAGAAGCCATAAAGATGATACCATACTCGAGTCGTGACGTTTGGCTGATCGTTCGCCCACACGAGTGAAAGGAGGAGGCAGTTCTGTGAATTGGTTCCGCAGGCTTTGTAAAAGAAGGGAGGGATATATCGGGTCACGTGGCCTCGATAAATCCTGGCAGCACCAGATAATAAATGATATTAGCTGCCACCGTTTTCGCAATGTATGTGAAACGAAAACCAAGACAGATTTGCCTTTGCCCGCTTCTAATAAGATGTGACCATTTATGTCTTTCTTCCTTGTCCGTCCTGGAAAAATGGATGACAGATGTCACTGATGTCTTCTTCATATCTTTTTACCCGTGTGCATCAACATTTTATTCTATTCCCCGATGGCTTGTCGCATGTCATTCCATTAAATAAAAATGGGGGAGTAGAAAAAAAAAATATTCCAGATCAATTTGTATAAGTGGTTCAGACCGTTATTACTTCTTCTTCTTCTTCGACATTACCAAAAATCACTTTTTTTTCCTCGCTTTAATCTATCAGCAGCCTTTTCACGCCGTTTTGAAAAGCACAAATTTTATCTGCGTTTCGATCAAATCCATGCATTTGAGAAAATTATTGTTTTCAGCAAATTATTAACTTCGGCAAAACATTCACTCTTTTTAAATTTAATGGAAATAAAAATCGATAATTTTCTGCAAATTACTCCGAAAGATCTGTCATAAATTTGCATGCAGCACGAAAATACAATTTGTTTCTAATTTTAAACGTTAAACAAAAATATTAAATATCTATTAAACTTTTTTTCTACTAACATTACCGTGAATCACAGCTAATAACTATAAATACTAAAAAAAATAAATAAAAATCTTTTTTATGGCATAAAAAGAGCAACAGTTATCCCTTTTCTTTTAGTCTAACTATTTTTTTTCCCGGTGAGAAAATTATAGTGTATAACAAGGTTAACAGACTCAGTAATGGCCTGCGTGTGTAGACAGGTCTTTGTTAGCTTCACTGCACACATCACCACTCTGTATGTACAAGAAGCCACCCTCTGTCGGGCGCCAGGAAGGGCAACTCAAGTGATAAATGTCCTTAACATTTCAATAACTTTTTTTTTCTTTCATCATTCGACCCATCACTTTGTTTGAAAAACCCAATTTTCAAATAAAAATTCGTTTTATATATTAAAGGGTGAAAGAAAGCAGATCATATTTTAGTCGTGGAAATGGCGAGGAAGCGCCACTTTAATGTGACGGCATTACAAATAATTGACCCTAATTCAGCAACCTATTTTTCTCTCTCTCTTTCTCTTCCTTATTTGTGGTTGGAACATTCCATATTTTATTCAACAGTCTTTCCAATTCCCTACCACACACAAAATCGTTGCATGACTGGCTCAAATATACTTCCTCGTTTTATTGTCCATCATCCATTACCTACATTTCAAATGAGCACCACTAGGGTTTTTTTTAGAGTGCTATAATCTTTCTCGCTTTTTCCCCTCTCTTTCTCCCGCACAAATTATTACTATACAGTACATTTCGCTACTAAAAAAAAGGGGAAAAAATATAGGCAGAAAAGATAAACAAAACTCTTAAAGACTGTCATTTGGCTGGCAAAGTAAACACGCATTGAATTTTCCTACCCCAAAAACTCGAGTTTCAATATTTAGACACATTTCGCCCGTCTAATGAAATTCTCATAATAAAAATGTGTGCGTCAAATAGAATTTTTTTTTTTAAAAAAAAACTCATCATATTGAATTTTATAATGGAAAAATTTGGTTAGTCGATCAAAGATAAAAGAAAAATTTTTTTTGACGATGGTGTCTTTTCCTGCATTACTAAAACAAACTGAAAAGTTTCGTCGTCGAGTGAAATTAAGTGGGTGAGAATTGCTGAAAGGAACAAAGTTTTGTGATTGGTTGCAGTGGGAGTTTGACCATCGAAGAATCGCGCACTTCTCAATTAGATAGCGAGAGACAATTTGTCTATTTTTCTTCGGGTAAATTCCCATTGCAATTAGAACAACCGGCAGCGGATTTTCAACGTTGACCTGTCAAACCGACTCAATTTTGACCCAACTTTCTTCCCAAAGGTTACAACAACAATTTCTCAGCCCCTCAATCCTGCCCGTTACAAATTTGATCAAGATAGTATAGATAACTCGATGATTGATTGCTCAAATTCATCTCTCGGAATCGATACATTAAAGTGCATTCAATCGCACATCCCATCCAGCATCGCATCACATCACGATACCAACCAAACATCATCTTCCCCCGTCACTAGGGCACGTATGTTCATGCTCTTAAAAACTTAAAAATGTGCATGCAAATATGCTCTAAAAACACTAGAAATATGCTGTTAAATATGCTATTAAAATTTCCCAAAATTCAATGGAAAGGGGAAAATTTTGCATTAATTGGACAAAATTCAAACTGAGAATATCAGAAATTTGTAAAAATTCAACCAATAAGTTAATTTCTGGTAGATTTTATGCAAATTACAGTGAATTTCGATTAAATTTTCTCCACTCAATGAAATGTGCAAAAATTAAATCAGAAATTGGTTTCGATTTCATTTTTTCAAATTTCTGTGATTTCTGTTTGAATTTTATCCAAAATTGCAAGTATTACCAAATTGAACCAGAAATCACAAAAAATTCGATAAAATTAATCAACATGGAAGCGAAAATTGCAGAAATTTGCAAAAATTCAACTGGGTGTCATTAAAAATTTCCCATAAATCACCAAATATATGCTCCCAAATCTTAAAACCAACAAAATATGCATGCATTTTTAAAAACCATCCAAATATGCAATTATATGCAATTTAAAAGTAACTTTTTTCAATCGCACCTACTGTAATTTGTTGAGAAAAGATAAAATGAGTGTAATAGGAACAGAAAAAAACGATATGCATTTGCATGAACTTCCGTGCCCTAATTATATTATATAATAATATTTTATTTTTTTTAAATTTTAATTTTAGACACTCGAAAAGTTACGGGATGAAGTGAATTCAGCGTGGAAAGATGATAAACGGAAGGATATCGGATTGGAACCGGATCAAGTTCACGTTGTGTTGCCTCATAAAGTTTATCTACATACTGTTGTTGGTAATGATTGTATTTATTTTGAAAACTGATAATACAATTTTTTTTTTTTTCAAATGTAGAAAACAAGTATTGTGACATCGATATGATTTTGGTGGCATTCAAGCCACGTGTACCGACACGTGTGGAACCGCACGTTGGTTTGTTGATCGAAGCTGCGATTCGGTTTCATAGAAATTACACGGATGGTGTGTTGCCCGAGTGGACTGTGACGAGACTGTTTTTGAAATCGAGGGATGTGCATTTAGAGAAAAAAAACACTACGCCTCCTCCTACATGAGTGTATAGAAATTTTAAATTTTTAAAGAAAAAATTAAAATTTTTTTAAAATGAAAATTTAATGTGTGATGGGAAATTATTTTGGTGGGTTTGTTGATGTAAGAAAACTGGATTGCACCGAATTTTTTATTTTCTGCTTAGTGTTGAAGCGACTTGAGGTATGATTATTATCAGTTTGTAAGAGAATAATTACCTAATAACTTGTTAAGAAAAGGTTTAACAGATTTTTTTGTTTAGGGTTCAGTAGAATATTGTGTGACATTTACAAAGTACCGTGTACACAATAAGAGTGAAGAAATTGTAATTTTGAAATGAAATCACTGCAAAAAATTTCAAATTTACAAAAGGAAATTCAATTTGATTGAAATTGAATTTGATTTCTTAAATTTGTAAAATTGTGAGAAATTGACGCGAAAGATATGCAAATCAAGATTTACATTTTATTTTAAGTGGTTTACATGTACAGTAAATTCAATTTTGTAAATCTAATGTAAATCTGATGTAAATCTGATTTTTCGGCTACTTTTGACCACAAACATAGTTTGTAAGTATGTTTTTGCCCACAAGAAAATGTTTTGTAAAGTATATTTTTACCCACAAATTTACATCAAATTTAGCATTTGAAATTCGAATATTGCTACAAGTATTTCCTATTTTCAAAGAGTCAAGATTGTTTTGCAATATGGTATGTAGCGAACAGCCAAATCGCGAGTGTAAATCTGCGATTTGTGAAAACAGCAAACGGTCAAAACTGCGAAATTAACGTACAGCGACATTACGGTTTGGGGTAAGTTAATTTGTCTTCACTTTTCTCATTTTTCTCCCTAAAAACTGACATTTTTTCATGTGTTGGCTGTTGGTCGCAACACTTCAAATACATTGACTATACCATAACCAAATTAAAATAGCTTTCAGATAAGTAAAGTTGAGGAAACCTAGGACGTTGTCGGGGATGATGTCGGGAAAGTCGAAATTAAACTACCGTACATATAAAAATTTTAATTACCAATTCTAACAACTGTAACTGTCATGTAGATCGAATTAAATAAAGTGACACCAGCCAGAGTGTCTTTCACCCCGGAATCACCCTAGATACAAAGTTTGAGGAATGTAGGATTTTAAATCCATTGCCAAATCGAAGCTGGCCAAAAGGAAAGGACATAGACATTGCTGGCAATGCCTGCTGCAAGGGGAGGACGTTGGCTTCATTTGGCACAAAACAAATGAAAACCATTCTAATTTGGTTAGTCTCACATACCTTAAAGCAGTGTTGCAACCTTTACTTTATAAATGTAACCAGAAGTAAATGATGTAACGCATTACCGTTACAGCACAGTTACATGTGGTAAAAGAGTAGCTCGTTACACAGCGTTACCGTTACCGTTACGGTGAAAAAAATTTGTAACGTGTCTCATTACCGTTACTTTTCCGTTACATTTCCGTTACATTCCGTTAGTTCGTTTTCGTTCGTTCGTCGTGCGTGTGTCCCTCGAATTTCGACAGCAATCGTTTCGTTGGCTTCTTAGATTTATTTGCTAGCCAATCAGCATGAAATTTGTCAAATTTTATGCTGATTGGCTGGCAAATAAATGGTAATTTCTGCCAATAATAGCTTAATGGTAGTAGTAACGCAGCAAGTAACGGGGGAATGTACTCCGTTATCGCGCGTTACAGTTACCGTTACCGGTGATTTCACATTGTAACGCGGTACCGTTACAGTTACAGTAACGGTAACGGTTGCAACACTGCCTTAAAGGTGCACAAATAGGGACAGTTGGCAATATTGTACCTTTAAAAGTACTTAAATCTATCTTTAAGGTAGTTTAAAATGTATTTAAAGACCTTTAAAGGTGCAATATTGCCTTTTGTCCCTTATTTTGTGGAGTGTATTGTAAGTGTTGCGATTGCGACCAATAGGGGAAAAGATGAGAAAGGTGAAAAAAAATTAACTCGCGGATTTCATAAGTTGTAATAAGCAGTACGCACTTCATCTAATCGCTACATTTCGAGTTGCAGTTTAAAAGTTGTTCCGGTTAGGTTTATATAATTTTTCGCTGTACATTCTTTTGCACCAAATCCACCCCTTTATCTTCCCTGCATAGCGTTCATGAAACTATAATGCTGAATATTGATCGACATCTGTTGGATGAATGGAATTTTGTTGAAAAGAATTGTCACATT
>JAQFZO010000016.1:0-65178 GCA_034695885.1 Geophilus flavus
AGTGTTATTGAGATGAAATATAAATCAATATGTTAAATCCGTACAGTTTTTTGCTGTCAAACGAGGAAAAGTTCCTTCTTGGAATTTGACTTAATTATTGCACTAAAAAACTGTTACGAAAATACTGTCCTTGGTTTTTTATTTTTATTTTTTTTTTAAATGATAAGTTGATGTGATTTTGTTTACTCTCGTCGAATTAAACGAGGAACGATGGCGTCGTAATTAAATTTTGTGAGAAAAATCTCATCCGCAGTTGGTCATTTACCTTTGCACTTTATGTGTGAGATAAGAATGTTTTCAAAAATTTTAAAAATTTATTACATTCACTTTTTATCAGTAGATTTTTAATTTTTTATTGAGGGAAAAAATTAGGGAAAAAAACAAATTTGCAGTGGTCGAGTGAATAAAAATTCTGTTTGGAATTTTTTTCTTTTCTTTTTATTGTATTAAACTGAAAGCGGTTTTAAGACGTTAAATATCTTTAACAACAGGATGTGAACGAGATTCACAATTTCCAGTACAAAACCTTGATAGTTTCCGTCAAGTTTTAAATATCAGTGTTTTGATTTATGTTTTTTTATAAATTTTAACTGGTATAATGTTACAATTTATTGATATTAAATTTGATTAATTAATTATTTTGTCTGCATAAAATTAATTTATTAATATTTTTGTATGTAAATATTTTTTTTTAAATTTTATTTTCAGAAATTTATTTTCTTGGAAATCCAAAGAATCTCCTACGCCGATGCCTCCGATTTCTCCGCCTTCGTGGGGATTGTTTAGTAAGGAGACACCAACGAATGAAAATATAAATGCAATTGAAATTGATCAAGTTGAGGTATTGAATTTTATTGGTTTCGTTTTATGATGTGATCAAAACCTTTTTCTTACTTATTTTTCTCAAGTATGCGCCAATAAATACAAGTAAACTGGAGAAGGTAAGTTTACATCCTATTGAAATAAATTCGAAGCCTAATAAATTCTTTTGATGTTTTTAAACTTAGCTCAAATCATCACAAAATAATTTCCGGTTGCCAAAAAACAAAACGAATTTTCTATTTAATCCTTCCTCGACGACTGCTCTAATTTTGGAAAATCGTCCAATGTGAGTTGATGGATAAAATGACAATTTGTAACCCTTACATTGTTGAGATTTATCATTTACCAATGCAAATTTTGATGAAAACATGCCTAAAATCGAAAATTGCATAATAAAAAGTTACTAAATATATTTATCTCCTACTTTCACCGAATTATTTTTTTCACACAATCTAAACTATACAAAAAAAGAAAAATACAATAGAAGTGTCAATCACTGATATCAACTCACATTGGACGATTTTCCAAAATTAGAGCAGTCGATATGTTCATATAAAGGGAAAAAATTAATTAATATTTCTTTAGTTTTAAAATGCTCTGGTATCGTATAGTTTCACTCGCTTATCCAAAAACGAGGCAAATGCTATTAGTTAGTGAGAAATTATGGTATAAGAAATTAACAAGAACAGAAATTGATGAAAGAGATCTATTGTGGCATCAGACATTAAGAAAAAAAGAAACTCAGTTATTATGGTTTCATCAACTCGGGCGTAAAAAAAGATTAATTTAGAGTATTTTACAGTCAGTTTTATGACTAAAATTGTTTTTGAATTGATTGATTAATGTAACTATCATCTTTACTAGAAATTTACCAGCCAAGTCAGTAGAAGAAGAGCAAAAACATCGACATCAATATGAGCAAATGATAGAAGCAGTGAAGAAAAAGGGTGAGTTTGTTTAGAAATTGCATACAAAATTAAGTTTGAGTAGAAATAAATGTAAATTTAATGTGTTTACAGAATTAAAAGAAGCTAAATTAAGAAAACGGTTGCACGAACAGCAATTAAAAAACGAAGAACTCATAGTACAAGCATCAAAAATCTGGAACAACGAAATTTTACCAAATTGGGAAGCAATGTACATTGAATTAATTTAACATAAAAAATTAAGGGAAAATAAAACAGTTTTTTTTCTACGCTTGCAGGAAATCTGCACGAAAAACAAAAGACTTGTGGTGGCTAGGAATACCACCATCTGTACGAGGAAAAGTGTGGAAGTTGGCAATAGGCAACGACCTCAACATAACATCGGGTAATTGATCAGCAAAACGATTTAGCCTAAAATATTAACTTAATTTATGTTTTTTGTTTTTTTTTAAAATTTTTACAATTAGAGCTATACGAAATTTGTGTAAATCGTGCCCAGCACCGAATTCGTATGGCATCGGAGTCGGGAAGCACATCGGAAGAAGAGTGCGACGATTCTTCTCCCGATAAGGAAAGTTCAGTCGAACTAATTAAATTGGATGTGGCCAGAACATTTCCTCAACTTTGTATATTTCAAAAGGTTTTGTTACCATGATAAATCACATCGATAATTTCAACACTGACTCACTCATTGTATGCTTTCAGGGCGGTCCGTATTACGATTTACTGCACAGCTTGCTAGGAGCGTATGTCTGCTATCGTCCAGATATCGGTTATTTACAAGGAATGTCCTTTCTAGCTGCCGTGCTAATTCTTAATTTGGACGTTGCGGATGCTTTCATTTGTTTCGCTAATTTACTCAACAAACCCTGTCAGTTAGCGTTTTTTAGGCTCATTGAACCTATGGTAAAAGATAATTTATATGATCACTTGTGATTAAAATAGTAAACATCTGTTATTTACTTTAGATGAAATCATACTTTAAGACGTATGAGGAATTTTTCATGGAAAACCTTCCTAGATTATTTCGTCATTTTAAGAAACACAAAGTTGAACCTGACCTTTATCTTATTGATTGGTAAGTTAAACAAGTATTAATAATGACATTTGAAAGGTTAAAAGTTTTATTTATTTATATATTTATATATTTATTTATTTATTTTCTGATTAGGATTTACACGTTGTACAGCAAATCATTGCCATTGGATGTCGCTAGTCGAGTTTGGGATGTATTTTTCCGTGACGGTGAAGAATTTTTGTTTCAAACAGCTTTAGGTGAGAAAACAAACTGAAATTTCGAGTAAACATGACTAAAGTTTTTTATTTTTCCAAAGGTATCCTTCATTTACATGAAGATCTTTTACTGGACATGGATTTCATCCACATTGTCCAATTCCTCACAAAACTTCCCGATGATATATCTGGAATAAGCTTGTTTGATTCCATCGAATTGGTTCGAATGAGCATCGATAAAAAACATTTTAATCAGGTATTAACGTATCATTCCGAACCATCCGATACGTGACGAAACAGTTACCAATAGTTGGTGAGATAGTTGTGTACGTGATAGTGCCAATCGTGAAGATGAACTTTCGAGGTTCTAGGAGATTTGTTTTCATGTTCAAGAACGTATAGAATTTGTAAGATTCTTTACAGTTCATGAACTATTAATATTTTTGCTCACAACGGAAGGAAAAAAAATTATATTTTTGTGAAATTAGAAACGAAATGGCTCATTTCGTCTCTTTCGGTTCCATTTAGGTTTTCTTTTCTTATTTTGTAGAAGTTTTGGTTGTAATATTTGCAAAGCGATTTAACTTACATTCCTGAATTTTAAGTTTAATTACTGATCGTGTAGAAATGTGAATACAATTTGTTGAATGGTTCCAATACTTGTAAATATCTTTTATTATAGTTTTTTGACGTAGAAAAGTGTTCATATTAGAATCAACGATAAAAAAAAGTTAACATTTGATTGCAGACTTATTTACGAGAAACTTGAGGCTAGTAAACCAATACGACTGGATTAGGTTTGCTCATATAAATAAACTTTTCTACTTGGTTGAAACGAAATGCTTTATGTGATAAATGTTACTGAAACTTAGATGTAAAGTTACCAAGGTAAAATTGAATGCGCTTAAAAGGCGATTACTGCGAGATGTTTGTTAAGAGAATTTTTCTACTGTAGGAAAAAAATAGCATTGCTTATAATAATTCAGTTAATTAGTCAACTAATCAAAATTTAGGCCGGATCTGAATAATTTAGTGTAAAAAAAAATTTCAATCATGTATACTAACTCAGAGGTTTAATTATTATCAATCAAAAGTTCTGAATTTAAAGTAAGTTAATTGTGAATACTGTTAACAGTATTAGACTCTACTGTAATTAATTCATTCAGAGGGTAATACACTTATGTTCATATAAGAAATACTCAAGACTAATATTTCTATTACTCATATTGATTAGTTTATAAAAGTGTAAATATACGAAATGTAAATTAAAACATTCCTGGCATTTCCAATGCGTATATTTTTATTATCTTGAAACTACAAAATTATTTCGATATATCTCAATTACTGCCTCCGGGTGCACCAACTAAAAACCTAACAAGGAAAAAAAAGGAGGAAGTTAGACTGTTTTAGGCGGTGATTGTATAATCAAATTATTTACCAATTTCCTCGTGTGATGACTGCAACTTGCCTCACCAATCTTTTCTTATCACCTAAACATTGCGTCAATCCTTTAACGACGTCTGTTTTTAGAGGTAAAATGATATACGTTGGTTGTTTACAGCTTGCGTCGAGACAATGGAGCGCTGCCATACGTGTTTTCTGAATAAAATACCGTACGTGTGTTATTTATAAAGTAAATTACGTATACGGCAAGCTGGTTAACTCACCAAAGTTGATCCAGTCTGAGCAATTCGAAGAAAATGAGGAATCAGTGAAGCGATGTGGTTGGTTAGTGACAAGGGAAACGAGGTAATCAGATTCTTTAGAGTTGAGAGGGTTGTGAGCAATAAATTTATGTTCTCATAGGAAACCAATCCTTTGGATAATAAAGGAATTAACTGAAATTATAAAAAAAATTATTATTAAGACTTAAGTGTGTCATAAATTTAGTTCGGGTGTTCATTACCGAATTAATTTCTTCCAATAAAACTTGTTGCGGTAAATGTTCGAGTTGGTGCAGAACGGCAATCAGATAGAACGACTTGATACCTATCGTAAAATAATATAAATATAGGTTTGTTGTGCGGCCAGTTAAATTATATTACCATTATTGTCAGTTGAATTAAATCCATTCGTCAATTTAGTTATGGTCGAATGATAGAATCTTTGACGATACATTAATCGCACTGTCGCATGTCGTTCGGTAGATAACACATCGTCAGTTTGGGTTATAACGTCAAATCCGTTAGCTGCTTCCTGTCCCATCGTATCATCGCTTAGAAGCTCGATTTGTCTGTCGATCCATAACTCCATACTTGGATGACCCCTTAAAACCAATGCTTTGTTGAGCCAAGTCAGCATCATCAATCCTTTATTTCCATCGTCTCCTTTTCTACTTAAGAGATCGTTAACTGATCCCAACAAACTTTTTAATATATTATCTAAATTCGTTCCTAAAATGTAAAAAAAAATTTAATTTAATCACCAATTGGTCAAAAGCATCATCTCTTACGTACCTTCTTGGTATTTATTTACAATTGATGCTATCATTTGAACAAGAAATAAGACAGTCTCATACGAGGAATCGTTTATCAACTTATCCAATTGTGCAATCACTTCTTTAACATCTTGCCCATATGCCTAAAATTAAAAATAAAAATTAAGAATTAACTCAATAAAACAAACTTTTGTAGACTTACGTCTGCGGGTACGGAACAAATCACTGAATTAATCATCTGTATAGTTGCATGTGATTCCGAATTCAAGTAAGAAAATAACACCGGGAAGAGAATCGTTTGTACGAGATACTGGGCTTTGCTGTAATGATAAATAATATTTAAAAAAACAATGCAAAACTCACATAAATTTTTCTTCCATACCTTATTGGTAAATCTTTCGCAATTTCTGCAAACACTGACGATAATTGAGGTATTATATTATGTTCTTTAAAGGTGGATAATTTTTTAATCATTTCGCTATTTATTAATGGGATTATGATAAGGTCGCATAGATAAGATGTTTCATTATGTTTTGGCCTGTTCTTGATTACTTCGTTAAGGCAACTGACAGCATGTGCAAGACGGTTTGTGATCAGCTGTTTCTCCTTGCAGTCCAATAAGATATTTAAATGATTCATTAGTATTGGAATAATAGACTTTGTCACTGAATCCTGCACACAAATCACAGAAACCGCAGATAAGGCATTATGGTAAGTGGTTTCGCAATTATCTATACGGAAAAAAAAAAAAAATTTTTTTTTTATTTAAACGTAAAATAATTAAATATCACATGAATAAACTTACCTGTTGCTATTTCCTTAAGCAATTTAGGTAATATTTGAGCTTCAGCTTTATCTGTGTGTCGCGTGGCAACGGTTTGCAAAGCTAATAAATTCCGGTTTCTGGAAACATTCATTAAAAATTTAATGACAACAAATAATTACGTGTGCTAAATAAGAAAATACCTAATAGTTTTGCTTGGGTGATTTAGAGCGATCGCGAGAAAATGTTTTATCAGTAAAATGCACGCAGCTGAGCTCAGTAAATCAGGCACTTGAAGCATTATATCAAAACCAATTATAGCCGACTCGCAAAAAATTTCTTCTTCCGATGATAATAATGTCATATATAGATTAACTACTGATGCGATTTCAGTCGAAACTGTAAAGAGGCGTTATATTAAATACGACACGTGAAAGGATGAATAAACTCACTAACCTTGACTGTTTTGCGACACGCGTCTTATCCTGCATACCATTAAAAATTCATTCAAAATATCCAATATAATTTTTCTCTTATTCAGTTGCGTGTGAATGTTATATTGCTGCATCAAAAGTGGCACTACTGATAATAAAACCTTCTGACACGCTAAATCCGAGGCATGGGCCGCAGCTTGCAAAATTCTTGCACTCGGATGCATCAATTTGAGCTCTGGTTCGCATAGATATTTCTCGCATTCTTTGCAAATTTCTTCCAAAAATTCATCTAGCGACGACTTGCTGTCAGCCTACAAATTTAAAATTCATAAGAAATAAATTTCTACATTACTAAAAATGATACCGACCTTATTGACAGCGTTCGTAGCACTTTTAATTAGAGCTGTTATCGCAGTCAAAGCTTCAGTTTCTACTGTTTCATTGGCACCTAATAAAATCTGGGGATGAAAGTTCATTTTAAAATAAATACATTAAATTTATTTACACTAAAGAAAAACTTACTTCACGCCTAATAGAACTCCAAATTGAACTAAAATATGTTCTTATTTCACTTATATCATACGTTTCACAGCAAGCAGTCTAGAAATAAATTTTTAATTATTTAAAAATAACATCAAAATACACAATAAAAAACTCACTAATGTTTGAAGCGCATCAATTTTTGCATCAATAATGGAGGAATCCAGTTTTTCAATTAATAATGGTATGCAAAATTGTGCAAAAACCGGTGTAGCTGCCAAGCAAGTGCGCAGTGATAAAATCAAATCTTCCTTCGTTACTCCGTGAGGATTATTAGGAGGCTGTAAAAGAAATCAGAATTTTAAAATTTAAAAAAAACGAAATCAAACAAATTTTATACCGGGGAGAAATCAATTGGAAAATAGCAGGAAATAACTTCAAAAAATTCTTCAGCTAAATGTCCTGTAATTAAATAAACACATTATGTAACATGAAGTCATTTGAAAAAAGAAAATTTTTTTTTTGTTTTACCTAGTTCGAAATTTTTAAGAATAAATGGTATCGTTTTAAAAAGAATCATTAAACTTCGCGGATCTTTTTCACCATTCATAGCTTCGATGAAACCAAGGATGAAATTGGGTGCAATTTCTTGTAACTTATCAACACTTTTGTAGAGAATGTTTGCCAAAATAATGTAAATTCCTTGTCGCGTAGATTGGTTGAGGGTTTGTGTTCGAATGTCTTGAAACAAAGCGTTGGAAATAGCCACTGCACATCCATTTGGTATCGGGTAGGATGTCTATAAAAAAATAAAATAATATTCCACCAAACCAAATAATGAAAACACATTTACATACCAATGTTACTAAGCTTCTAATGACGTATTGTATAACTAAATGCTGATCCTTCAGGCGATCGCAACAAAATGCTATCAAAAAGCTAACTGAAAAGTAAACGTATCATTAAGAATATTGTCCACATTTGAAATAAAATTAAAAATATCAATTACTTTCATCTAAATTCAGTTGATTTTGAGGTATACGATGCAAGAAATCTGCGAATAAACAAACTCCAGAAATCCTTTCTTCCACATCTGCATTCGTTAATTGCGGTCTGTGAATGAGAATAGAATCAATTTGAATGCAATAAAACGGGTAATTACGAGAGAATAATTTTAAATTACCCCAGACATTCCACAATTTGTAGCAAATTAACATCACGTTTATGGAGATCTGTTATAAAACACAAAAGATGACTAATCAGTTCATCAATACAATAAAAGCTTTGAATTAAGAGTTATTATTTACCTTTTACTAGCTGTTGAAACGGAATAAAGTCATCCAGGCTCGAACTATTATTTTCATTACTTTGCAACTGATTAATACACCGCTCAATTAATTCCTTTGCGCTCATCGTGTACAGCTAGTTCTCTTTCACATCAGCATCTTCTCGCCATCTTTTGTCAATTTACTGGAAAATAACCCGAAGGATTTGTTCTGCTCTTATCCCTTGTATAAATTTGTTAAAGGATCCATTCTACCGTTAGTCATCTCAATACTGGCGCTAGGTCCTCTGGGCCAGGTGTGCACAAATGATTTTTTTCTGTAGATTTTCTTATTCAAATACTGCATAGGTTTACATTTTATTTTTCACTTTCAGCCAACTGAACAATGATGTGAAGTGATAATATGGGTGGATGTATCGGCTTACAGAGAGACAGAGGGACGTCTTCCACAGTCGAAACGTCTGATGTAGTCTCCACTCATCAAGGTACCTCCTTAACAACCTAAGTAATTTTCCAAAGGGTTAAAAAAAGAAATGCGTAAAAGATCACTGACCTTGTTTCGTTTGACTAGATGAAGCATCGATTAAACTTAAAGCATTTTATTCACGAGTTAAAATATTTCTTATTTTATTTTTATTTTTATTTTTTTCAATTTAGTCAGTGTGGGTAAAAACCAATTACTTAAACACGAACGATTAAAATGGAAATCAGACGTCCCTCTTACTGACGGCCAGTTACGAAGCAAAAGAGATGAGTTTTGGGATACGGCACCTGCATTCGAAGGCCGCAAAGAGATCTGGGACGCCCTGAAAGCTGCAGCATATGCGGCCGAGTGCAATGATTACACTTTAGCTCAAGCAATTATTGATGGAGCTAATATATCATTACCTAGTGGTAAGAAATTTATTTTCTTGTTATAGTCTATAGGCGATATGTCAAACAACCTCGTGATTAATTTATTTACAGGTACTTTGACTGATTGCTATGATGAACTTGGGAATAGATATCAATTACCAGTTTATTGCCTCAGCGCACCTGTTAATATGATTGAGGAAAATGGGGATCACGATGCGATTTCCGATGCCGAACAATCAGCTTCAGGCGCCGAAGTTTTTATTAAAGTAGATGTTTTTATTTTTTTCGATTTTATGTCTGAAAATTAAATTTTTTAAATTTTTCAAATTTATTTTTGAAGGTTCGGTTATCGACTACTGGAAAAGATTTAAAACTATCCGTCCGCACTTCAGACACTGTGGCAATTGCCAAACGGCGGCTTCAGGTGTATGAAAATGTGGACCCAGCACGGCAAAGATGGTTTTTCTCTGGTAAATTGCTCAATGATAAATTAAAAATCGAAGAAGCAAAAATACCTGCTGGTTATGTCGTGCAAGTAAGAAAGTTTTGCGTTAATCGATGGTAGGTGGAAATTAATTTCGATTCTTGTATTTTAGGTTGTTATCTCGCCTGACGAAATGGTTTTAAGCTGATGTCAATACAATTTAAACCACTATGCTTTACTTTTTTTTATGGATTTAAGGTATGGTATCCAAATTTGGAGTCGTAACTAAACGGATGGTGAATGGTGTCTCGTGACTTTTCGGTCAGCCGACTAATATTGAAGATCTACAGTCTACACAGTTCACTTTCAGATATTTTACGCGTTTTTTCCATTTTTATCGATTTTTTCCGATTTTGAAGGACTTTTTACGTTTTCTACACGAATTATGCCAAAATTAAACATTTTATACATTTATTTTCGCCAAATTTGAAAAATTTCTTTATTTTTCTATCATACAAGAAATAGCGAAATTTGGTAATGATCGTATTAAATCCTTTAAAATCAGCAAAAATTGTGCATAAAAAGACTAAATGTGCTAAAAATGATGTAAAAAACAACGAAAATCATTAAAAATCGGCGAAAATCGGTAGAAATCGAGAAAACTAGAGTAAAATTTCAAAAAGTATAAGACTCCACCATCCGTTTAGTAAATCCCCTAAATTTATGAATAAACTGTGCTAATTATTTTTATTTTTAAATTTTCTAGAACACTTGCTGCCTTGTAAATAGATTTTAAATAATGAACATGCAATTATTAACATCAATGAACTAAGCAGAATTGTGCAAATCAGAATTGCAGAAGTTGAATAATAATAATAATATTAATATAATAATAGCATTACTAAATACAATGAGATTGAATTGCCTACAGAAACAAGGCTGACGTACCGATTAATTACGGACTATACTTTTTTCACTCTTTTATTTAAAACTCAATATTTGATATTTGTAGTTATTGTGTTCTACCTCAAATGAGTATCACCATTCATTCATACAGCATGTCTTAAATACTGCTCAAATTAATTTTCTCAAGCAAAAAGTTAAAAGTTGATCATGGATTTATAATTTTTTAAGAATATATTGCTTTAAGTTTCAATTTGTGTTGCTCAATGAGGTTTTAAGCTACTTAAGAAAAGTGTATGTGATCTAGAATTAAGTGATTGATTGTTTGATTGCTTAATATTTCACTGTACGGTGAATTGAGTGATGAATTACATCATTTGCAATGAATTTTTCGATTTTGCTGCACTATTGAGCAAAATCATATTTGCGAGACAAGTATATACATAATAGGTATTGTAAACGCTTTATTCAACTGTGGTACAAAAGTGGACAGCAAATTTTCTGTGGAAGAATTTTTGTTAAAAAAAAATATAAATTAAACAATTTTTATGCAGCCTCATTTGTTTTAATTTTTTAACAAGTTTACAAAGTGTAGAAATGTATTTTTTCTCTCTCTCTCTCTGTTTCACTCTCTTATATCGCAAAATTGCATTTAAAATTGGTACCCAAGAACAAGAAAATAAGCACAAGGTCATAAATTGATTGTCCTCATTTAAGTGGTGATCAATGTTCAGCAACTCATTTTGTTAGATGCAAACAAAACAAGAATAAAATATTAATTCATTATTAATTTCATGCAGGTTTTATACAAAAAAACGATAAGGGTCATCAAAACTGAATTAGATAAGAAATTTATTAGTCAACAGTGAACTAGTGAACTATTGCACACAATCAAATATCAGACAAATATTAATCCTTGAGCTAGATTAGGTAATCTGTTTCAGGCTTAATAATACTTCAAAATTTTGTCACTAGGCTGCACCTGCAACAGCAGCAAGTTTTGGTCTTTTCATTCTCGCACATGCTCAGAACAGATCTTCAGTGCAGACAAACATCATGAACACGTCTGACTGCGGCCAGGATTAAAAGATGGGGCACAGGGGTGAAAACAAACACTCATTTTGTCATAATCGTTTATACTGATAAGCTTACGTGAAAAATCCACAAAGAATCAATCGTGTTGCGTGAATTATAGTAATGATCACAGGTTAATTATGAAGAGAGTAATTTTATTTAGAAATGGAACAGAAGTAGATGGAAAGGTAAATACATAATAACAGACGCAATTATCACCAATCACCATACAATATTCTACGCATTTATTAATAACTACATTTTCACTAATTTGCCAGGTATTTTTAGTTACACATTCATTAGAAGACTTATTAACAGGGGCTAGTACTAAATTCGGCCTGCAAATTAAACGAATATTTACAGCTCAAGGAGGAGAAATTGATGACATCAGATTAATTAAGTAAGTTTAATTGAGAGAAATAATTACGGTGCTTTATATATTAATATTTTTACTCGTTTGTAAACAGAGATGACGATATTTTGTATGCATCGGAAGGAGAACCGTTTATAAAACTAGATGTTTCGCCAAAGTCTCAACAGGACCAAAACTTTCTGACACCACTAGCAACGCATCATGGTTGGATTTCGTTAAATATTGGAGGCCGGGAATTTCTTACAACACGGTTGTTAACTGAACTGGAAAAAACCGAGTCTATTTTTAAAACATTGGTAAATCAATTTCAGAAGTACACTCACGACTAAAGACTCGGGGTCCATGCTTGCTCGAATGTTTGCTGATGTTAATGACAGTAAGAAACGATACAAATATTAAAGATTCATTTATTAATGAATGTACAAACTACTCAGGCAATCAATTATGGCTCAATATAACCGATTCCCATGGTGCGTACCTCATCGATCGAAATCCTATTTATTTTGAGCCAATATTAAACTATCTAAGACACGGTCGCTTAATTCTGAATAAACACATTAATCCAGAAGGTAAAATTTGATTTTGAGTTTTATAAAAAGTTTTAATTAATTAATATACAAATTTTTAGGTGTGCTCGAAGAGGCGAAATTTTTCGGGATTGATTCGTTGATTCCCTTATTAGAGGAAATCATTCAAGTAGAGGTAGACATTTTCGGTTTTGTGTTGTATTTTTAATTTTGAGACTTGTCATTTTCTCAGGAAAAAAATTCAACTACCGATTGTTTGCCCTTGAGCAGACGAGATGTAATCAATGCTCTTGTATCTACGTCACATTCCTCGGAGTTGCGGTTTCAAGTCTGTTTATTTTAGTATCAAGTCGATAAAATGGTTTAATGTTACATGGTTTGTTTTATTTAGGGAGTAAATTTAACTGGTGCGGATTTATCTCGACTGGATCTACGTAACATCAATTTCAAATACGCTAATTTACAAAAAGCTAAATTAGTCGGAGCCAACTTAGCTTTTTGTTGCTTAGAAAGAGCAGATTTATCCCACGCCAATTTAGAGGTATAAAATGCAGACAATGCAAGGGCGGATGCAGGAATTTTTCCATGAGGAAGGGGGGGAAGGGGGCAGTACCTAAATATCTAAATGCAGAAAATTTGTCAATGTGATTTTAAAAATCTCTGATCTTCTATAAGATTCTAAAATATAAAAGATTTTGTGAAGATTGCTGGGATTTTTAAGCCTGGAAAGGGGAGCGATTGTCCCCATCCCCCTCTCCCCCTTCTGGATCCGCCCATGAGAAAATGAAATATCAGGTTACAGTTTCTTTTTTCTTTTAAAAAAAAACTAGGGAGCTAATTTAATGGGCGTTAAAATGCTGTGCGCGAATTTGGAGTTATCAAATATGGTATCCTGTAATTTTGAGGATCCAGCCGGGAGTAGAGCAAATATGGAAGGTTTGTTATCACTGCTAAAAAAAAAATAAAGATTGCTTTAAGTTTTATCATTTTTTTTGGTATCAGGTGTTAATTTAAAGGGCGCGAATTTGGAGGGCAGTCAAATGGCAGCTGTGAATTTACGTGTGGCAACATTGAAGAATGCAAATCTTCAAAATTGCGACCTACGTGGCGCTGTCTTGGCCGGTGCAGATTTAGAAGTGAGTGATTTATTTACAGGTATTTGTTTTTCCTTTTATTAAATGATTCCCATTCAGAATTGCGATCTGTCTGGATCAGACCTCCATGAAGCAAACTTACGCGGTGCCAATTTGAAAGATGCTGCCTTTGAATTGATGCTTACTCCATTACATATGTCACAAACCATTCGATAATGTTCCAGGTACAATAAAAATTCCTTTTATTTCTATCATGTAAATCATACACTTTTATTCAAGTTTTGCGATACATTCAATTGATTGCTTTATAAATACTACAATGATTCAAAAAAAATTTTCCTTTAAATTATCAACTTAAAATAAGGTCTACTGCTTTAGCCAAATTGTCCACCACGGCATCAGGTTTCACTATAGGATGAGTTTCATCACTTGAACTGCAATTGTTAAAAAGAAAAATAAATCAGGTGAAAAGAATATTAGTAGTTTGCAAGTACTTACCGGTATTTCCCTGTCCGAACTAATATTCCCTTAATGCCAGCATTCTGAGCGCCACCTATATCGTGAACAATGTCATCGCCTACCATAACCGCCTATGTACACAAAAAATAAAAAAAATGTAGTATATTCTTTATTATTAACGTTACACTCATTTTTACTTCATTTGGTGATACGTGCATGTCATTTAAAGCAGTCAAGAAATAGTCTTTGGAAGGTTTTCCCACAATCTCAGCCTTAACGTCACATGAATACTGTAAAATTTCAGGTTAAACAAGTACCAGTGTAATTTTTTTTCTCCTATCTTTTGTAAAAACGAAACAAAACAAAAATGGATGAACTCACTTCAAGCGCAGCAACATAGGCCCCTAAATCAAGTTGGAGGTGATCACCTTGTTTATAATATTTCCTGTTAATTAAAGAGACGTTTTTATAAATGATATATATAAGACGAGATAATGAAAATATATTACCCCTTTCCCATAGAAATTAGGACTGGAGTGTCCATACCCATCAAGGTTTGAAATGCTTTATTGACATTCGCGTAAGTGAAATGATCCTCCGCATCCCCAACGACAACACAGTTGGGGGACGATGTATCGACATTTTCAAACTCTGGCAGCACACCTTAAAACATTTTAGTTTGAAGATCTTTTGTGAGCGGAATCGCATGAGCAAGATATGATTTAAATCGAAAGGTTATTACCTGGGTGAACTAATAAATATGGTGAGAGTCTCCTTTCCTTTAAGAGTTTAGAAACCGCAGGCGCTGGAGCAAATACATCATCAACATTAACGGAATATCCATGCTTGCTTAGTTTCTGTATTAATTTGTCGCGTGTAGATTGCGTTTCGTTTGTCACGAGTCTAACGGAAATGTTGGCCGCCTTTAACCTATACAAAGAAATTTTGATAAATGCTTGAAAGCCATGTTATATCAACATCCGTAACAGATTTTTGTTTTTTTTTACCGTGCTATGGCTTCTACCGAGCCTTCGATTACGGTTCCTCCTCCCGAGCCGCCGCTGTTGTAAAGAACGCCAGTAATATCGAGAAGTACGCCACGCACAGGGTGCCACGGTGACATTTTATAGCGATATTTAAGTTATAATTATTAGTAATCCTAATCACCGCTTCATCGTTTGGACACAAATTTTCTCAATTATTATGACATGCGCGTGCGCGGTGGCTGTTTTTTTGTACCGACAGAATAGCGCCTAGCAACAAAAATTTTCTTAAATAATTTTATTTGATAATAAAATTGGAAATTAATATTATTTTTGCACTTTATTAGCTCTCAAAATTATTATCTCGAAGGGTAATTAAATATTTATTTAAATTACAGTCTCGGTTCCAATGCTCGCTTCCTATTGGTCGATTTCAGCTACGCCATAATTTAAACTCGCGTCAAAGTCGTTTTGTTGGCGCACGGATTGAAGAAAACCGCCTCACTCAAGTGTCAAAGAAACTTTTCAGATCCAACGTCTGAAGTTGGATGCAATGGCTAATTCGAGCGTAGAATTAGCTGCAAATTCAACATGTAAGAATTTAATGGCGTTATATTCTCCAGCAGAGCCGATTACGATAAAATCTCCAATGGACGTGTTTTTGAGGGTTCGTGATTTCACAAAAGACGAATCGAAGAAAGCCAAGGAGGTCCAGTATATGAAATTCTATAGCTTTTCATATTGTTCTAATCGGCGTTCTTTTCTCAACAGAAATGCATTGAAATCGCTAACGACAATCGAATTATTGTACATTTGCCTAAAGATTCAGCTACGTATAAAAATGTTCAAAATAATGCCAACGTGAAACATCAATTTACGTTTTCACAAATATTCGGTGGCGACGTCGTTCAAAAGAACTTCTACTCGGCTACGGTTCACAATACTGTTCAAAGATTTTTATGGGGTGAAAATTGCCTCATTTTTGCTTATGGAGCTACAAATTCTGGCAAAACCCACACTGTTCAAGGTACTTTATTAATAATTTTATTTTTTAACATGATTTTAATCTTTCCATTAACTTAATGTTTAAAATAGGAACTTTAACAAATCCTGGAATTCTTCCTCGAGCTCTGGATGTGATATTTAACAGCATTGGTGACAATCTTCTCTATCCAATCAGTGTCAAGCCCAATTTATTCGATAACATATCCAAATTATCAGCTGTGGCTCAAAAGCAAGAGCGTCTGAATAAAGAACATTTTATACGTTGGGGTCGGGAACTCGTAAGTGAGCGATTCAAAAATCATTGGGCGAATTTAAGGCAATTTTTTACTTTTAGGATTTAGATGGTACGACTGCCGATTCGTTACTTGCGTCTAAAATCGGCTCCTCGCTCTGTTCTTCAGAAGAAAGTCTTACGTCGTATCGAAGTTATGAAAGTTTAACTACTTTTAAGGATGGTTTGTCTCAAATTGAACATCGAGTTCATAGCGAATGTAAAGTTGATATACCGAATGTGGAAAGCTTTGCTTTTTCTGTTTGGGTTTCCTTTGCTGAGATTTACAACGAATATGTGTATGATTTATTTCAACCGTTTGCGAATACTAGAAGCAAAAAACGAACTAGTTTGAAACTTTGTGAAGATAAAAATGGAAATGTTTTCGTTAAAGGTTAAAATAATATACGGTAATTATTTTAAAATATTCCTTTTAATTGAATTTTAAAATAATTAACAGGTTTGCAAAGAATGTGTGTTTCCTCTGCGGATGAAGCTATGAAATTGTTGATTACGGGTACAAAGAATTTGAGATTTGCTGCAACAGCCATAAATCAGAACTCGAGTAGGAGTCATTGCATCTTTACTATTGAAATTATTCGCACACCGGATAAAGAAAATCCGAAAGTGGCAACTATTTCTAGGTAAAGTTTTTAAATTTTTCAATAAGTTTTTTTTAAATTTGTGCAGTATGTCAATTTAATTTTTTAGATTGTCGTTTTGCGACTTGGCTGGATCGGAACGATACAGCAAAACCAAAAATACAGGAGACAGATTGAAAGAAGCGTGTAACATTAATTCATCTTTGTTGGTCTTAGGCCGCTGTATCAGTACCCTTCGAATGAATCAGCATTTGAACAGGTGTGATAAGATATACATAAAAAAAGAAAAATATTGCATCTCAAAATTCATAATTTTTAATTTTTGTTCTTATCATTAGGGAGACTATGAAATTAATTCCGTTTCGAGAGAGCAAACTCACCAGGCTCTTTCAGTATTACTTCACGCATAGAAGTGCTGTTAGTATGATCGTCAACATAAGTCCTGAACCTGGAATGTGTGATGAAAGTTTACACGTTTTAAAATTTTCAGCTCTTGCTGAGAAGGTAATATTTTATTTTACAATAAAATAAAATAAGATTAGATATTTATGTAATTGACAATTTTTTATTTTTTAGGTTTTTATCGTGCCTCAGAATGAAATTAAACCTGCACGATCTCGCGCAACTATTCTCATGGAAGCTGCTGCGGCCCGGATGTCAGTGGCTTGGACTGCATCGGAGGAAGAGGATAATGGAGATAGTGATAGCGAATTCGGGAGAGAGGTAAATACATTTTTACAGTGCTATAACAATGAATATTTCCTAATGATGAATAACATCCTTGCTCGTTGAAAGTGGTGAAATATCCACTTGGTGGTGAAATATCCACTTGATGCTGACAAACTTTGGCCATTTGCCCTGAAGGAAATTTTGTTAAATCACTATTTAGTATTCTATTGACTGACCATGACATTTTGCTAATACTTTTTTTTCCTAAGGAATTATTCGACTACATTGAACAATTGGAAAGTGATATTAAGAAACTTAAACGTGAAAAAGATTGTTTAGAAACGAAAATCCGTCAAGAAGTAGCCAACGAGGCTAGTGTTGTCGTCCATAAATTGGAGAAATTTTATTCGTAAGTGAATTAGTAATAATTGTTTTACTTTAGATTATAAATGTATTTTTTGATCACAGTGAAAAAATCGAAGAAGAAAAGGAATTAGCGGAGCAATATGCTGAGAAAAGAATTGCTATGTGCATTCAGCAAACTGAAGCAGCTCGTAAACGGCAAAAAGAGGATGTTTCTGATGACGAATATGAAAACGAGTTGGAAGAGAAGAATAAAAACATTAAAGTACATTTTTGCTTCTTTCTTAATACTGACTACGAGTATTTAATATATTTTTTATTCATACAGGAACTTAACTTGACAGTGGAAGAATTGAAAACTGAAAATGGGATGCTCAGAGAACAACTGAAAGCTTTGCGTCAGTCTAATACCAGATTATCTATCTCTCATGCCAACCTACGTCGTAAATCATCGCAACAGATGTTTGATAACTCTTACAAGAAGAAGGTTCGTGACTTATTTATTTATTTATTTGGTTAATTTTAACCGTATTTAATTATAGTCATCAGTTGACACTAGTTGGCTCAGTGTAACATCTGAAGAAGGCAATGAAGCTTACTTGGAATTGGTAAAAAAAAAAAAAAATTGAGTTAAGATGAACTGAGACTTCAATTTTATAATTAATTTAAGGAATCTAAACATGACTCACTGAAAAAAGCCTACGCTGAGGAAGGCGCAAAGTTATTGGAGGCAAAGGATGAAATTGCTCGATTGACTGAGTTGCGTAATGTGTACGAACAAAGATTAGCGTGTCAGGTAAATTTTATTATTACTTGTACTCTATTGCATTTAATTAATATCACTTAAATGAACATATAGGCGGACAAAAAGAAAAAACTGACCATGGATAACGCACTATTGAAGAAAGAAATATTAAATAAAGGTAACAACTTTAATGTTTGATTTATAAATAAATATTAAAAGGAAAAAATAATTAGAATTTCAGAGTATGAAATTGAGCTGGAAGGAAGACATAAAGGAAGAAGAGAAGGAAAATGCAGATGTAGACAATCAGGCGGACTCAAACTCAACTTGTCCAGAGCCTTTAGGGAGTGGGCTAAAGACTCCGAAGGTAACGACAATGAAGGAAATAAATTTATTGATTCATTTCTCATAACTTTTTTCTTTTTAGCAATCGCCTGACACTGACATGTCTAGCAGTGAATGTGAATATTTTAATTAACTATGAATCCATGCCATCTTAATTAACATATTCATCATATTTTCAGTGTCACCGATTACTCCGGAGACAGTAAAGAGATTATACAAACCTTCTGCAAATGTCTTGCTGACATCTCCGATAGAGGACAAAGTGAGTTTATTCATAGGACGAAATAAATTATTCATCATTAAAATCGAAATTCTACTTTTCAGAAGGAAAGCGAGACAAGCATTCATTCCAGAATCCTTGAGCAAATTCAATTGGAATAGGACGGTTTATCTTCTTTGCATTGCGATCATTTTCCCCTCCATTCTGAATTGAATTAAACAGTTTATTTACTTTTCTATTGTAATTATTCTTTTTTACATTCTAAATTGAATAAAAAGTTGTATATGTTATTGAATAGAGTAAACAGTTATGGTGCAAATGTTAAATTCATTGGTTCTTGCATTGATTCACTTTTTGACCGAACTCTCAATTGGATAGCATCGTTCTGAAACCATTAAAGGGTTTATGTTGAATCGGTTACCACTTTTTGACTGACAATTAAATATTTTTACCAGGATTTGATTATCTTGTTGTGATCTCATTTGTGCTATTTGTCGGATTATTGATTTTCCTTCTTCCCGGGTCTAGTAAAAGAAAAAATTATTATTTCGTACAGGAAGAGTGTACTTAAGAAACTCACCTCATTGAATTCGGTACATTTCTGAGCATTGTCGTAAGCTTTGTCTAAATCGTTCAGTTTTAAATAATAATTTGCAAGATATTTGTATGCATGGCATAATTCGTCACGATCCACGTTCTAAAATATTTTTAAAAAAATTGTTAACGTATGTACAGTACATCTCGGTTTGCATTCTTAAACTTACTTGAACTCCTGGTTCATCGACTTCTTCAATATAATTAGTGTAAGCCTTAGCAGCTTGGTGATCTTCTCCTAATTTTGCATACAACCTGAAAGAAATTCATAAGCATAATGTGCAATCCTTATTTATTTAACCGTTCTTACTTCGCTAATTTGATTAAAGCCATTCCCTCTATATCACCAACTGAATGTGCTTTCCAGAAGCATTTCTTAGCTTCTTGTAGGCGTTCAAGTTTTTCATAGGATTCGCCCAATGCAACCAACATCCTGGAATCATTCGGGCTGCAAAATTTAAAAAAATATTTAATGATGTGTTCACCTATCTTTTTATTTTTTATTTTCGTTTTTACCGCAGTTGTTGGGCTTGTCTGTAATAATAAGAACAATAATAGTTCATTTTCAAAATTTCATAAGTCTGGCCTAATCCATACCAGGCGCGATAATCTCGCCGGTTAACCTCTGAAATTTCAGTACATTGACATTTTAGGAATGATGATTGGGATATTATTATTATTTTTATTTTACAAACCAATTGCTTGTCTATAAGATTGGATAGCTGCAGCTGTATTTTTCATTTCCATGTATTCGTGGCCCATCAGAGTCCAAGCTGCTAAATAATGTGGATTTAATTTAAGAGCTCGTTGAAAATATAAGACTGCTTTTTCATGCTGTGACCGTAAACTGTAATAATTTCCTGTAAGCAAAAAATTAAAAATATATTTTTTAATTTTTTTAAATGTTTTATCTTATTACCGACAACACAACAGGTTTCCACACGATATTTATCAATATCACACACGCGATGAGCCAAAAAGCTTAATTCAACACGTAATTCCTATTAAAATAAATAGTAATTAATAACAATTGACAGTCAGCAAATTATAGTCATATTTACTTTAACGTATAACAAATTTGAATAAATGTCCATATTATCCAAACGAAATGGATCCACTTTTTGGAGTTTACGAAATATATCCACAGCTTGGTCAACATCTACAATTATTATGACACTAATGTAACACTTTTCGACAATAAAAATATTAAATATTAATATTACCTCTCATATTGTGATAGGCAATGGCGATCTGGGCCATAATATACGTACTATCACTCAAACCAGCATCTGTGAATGCGTTATAAATTACAAGAGCATCATCGTTAAGTTGTAATTCTAAATAAGTGTGAGCCAGGAAAAACTGTTTCATCCAATGGTCTGGTAGAAGTAGAGATGTTAACTGTAAAATACAAGTCCAAATAAAGAAATACTTAGTGAATCAGTAATTACAAATTAAATTACCATGTCTTTGTCTGTAACCAAAGTGGCCAATTCCAACCACGAACCCCAATGCAGAGGCTCACTGTGTATGGCTTCGGTTAAAATCGTTACTGCGTCGGATATGAGATCGAGTTTTTTCAAAATAACACCGTATAAATAAAGGCCGAATCCATCCAGATTCAATTTGGAATGATCTTGTTGCATTTCTGCTCGTAATCGCCTGAGTTGTAAATTGGTACACACTTCTCCTGGGGCTAAAAATATCCGAATAACATTTTATTTTTGAACTAAAGAATTTATCATCATTCTTACTCATTGTATCTGCAATATCGTCATTTTTCTGCTTTTCACCGGCTAAATACAGCGAATATGATCGCAAAAATTTAACTTTAGGGCTTGTGCAGTTTATAGTGAAATCCGCTGCTCGTTCGAACTCTTTCAACTCGAAATAACTTTTGGCTAAGATGTAGTCGTCGAAATCTTTCAGGAACCTCTCATCGGTTTCGGTCAAACTTGAAACAACCTCTTTGACGTTTGTGTTTACATGTTTCAGTGCGTGAGACAATTCGGCCGCCCTTAAATACAGAACGTAAAATTATTTATGTTATCGTATTGTACATTCGGCCGTAAGTTACCATTTTGCGCTTTGAACAAGTCCTCTGTCCGAGCATTCTTTATTCGCTTTTATACAATCGACTTTCATACGAGGAAAATCACTGCTTGAAATAAGCGCCATTTTGCTTGTGCCTCACTCGGGTGCACACAGGGATCATAAATAGATAACCACCATCAAGGTATACTGAATCTAACCCTAACTAGATTGGTCATCTATAAATTAAAACCGAAGATTTTAACAAAATGTGATTTATGTGTTTGTTATTCGAATAGAAGCAAGATCACGAGTATTTATTAGATAAGAATTAAACTTTGTGATTTTTTTCTTTTTAATTTAATTTTACTGATAAAATCATAATTACTACGGTACTTCATTTTAGAATACATCCATAATAATTTTCAGAGTCGTTTTCAGGTTTTACCTTTACCCATATTTTGTTACGGATGATGGGGCCGCAAAACACATTCATTTGACAACCAGCAAATCATTTACAAGTATGAATAGCAATAGATCACATTCAACTATTCAATTACCTCCTCTCAAATTAAGAAGTAAGGAAAAATATGAAACGATCACATTTCCTTCACCAAACGATTTAAACGCAGCTTCAACATCATCATCTCTTCCACTCGAAACACCTCAGGGTGATGAAAATTGTGCAATTGATTTAAAAAATGCAATTCCATTACTTAATTTAGCGGAAAATGAAACGCCCATCACTACGCTGGATGGTTCGGAAACAATATTAGATTTTCCGATCCAATACGATGAACTGTCGCCGAGATCAGAAGCCGATTTTGTCCTGCAAGACGCGTTGAGTCTGATTAAACAAGCGAAGCAAGTAAAAATTGATACCAATGAAGAAGTGCCTACAAATCCTCTCACTATACCGAATCCTGCAACGAAGTTATTGGATGATCTGACAGAATGCGCTCAGAATCAAATGATCCTCTTGATTCTGAGGGATTGTTGCGTACGATTAGTAGAAGGAAACAAATTTGTTGAACATTTAAAAGATCTATGCGAAGCCGAAAGAAATTTTGTGTTGAATGTTGACAAGAATGCGTGCGAAATTGTTAAATCCGTGGCGTTGGACGAAGACGAACTGATGAATTTATCGGAGAAGTTACAAATGCATTCGAAGCATTGGTTTTTCATCGAAGGACGATTGAAAAGTTGCGAAATATTGCATCCGTTAAGCGACGTAGTCAACGATCAGATCAGTCGTCTCAAAACCAAGTTAAATTATTTTATTTACGAAGCTTTAATTAGATCTCAGGAGTTACTCAAATTAACGATAAAATCCATAGTCTTAATCGATGCAGCGCATGATTGCAAAACTACATGGACTGGGTTTGTTCGAGTGTGTGAAAAATATAACGAAGTTTGTGCCAAGTTTGCCTTTAAAGACTCGAATGAATTGTTTGAACCTTTTTCCCTGGAAAGAATTTTACAGCTTTTAGCCAAGGAATGTGCGATAATCGGTTTAGATTTGTTTTACAATTTGCTTGTTGAACCTTTAAAACAAGGCGATGCCTTGAAAAATAATAATGTTGAATGGTTGACGAAAAATAGTGCAATACATGCGAATCAAATTTATCCTCAAGCTCAAATCAGATCTAGTGATATGAAGAATGCAAAAGGAGAGCCACACGAGAGTGATGAAAATCACTGTGGGTTTGTTATGAACGAAGACGGTGACCTCATAACTGGATTGTTATTGTGTGTTTACAGTTCGAGTAATTTAGTTTCAACGTCGTTCAACTTGAAAAACGGGAAAATTAGTGAGAAAATTGTTAAAGAAAAAAGTGTTTATTTTGAAAGCAATGTTTCGGTTCCGTTTTGGATGGATTTTTATGTTAAAGTATTACGAAAAGAGATTTTAAATGGGTTAGGGATGAAATGGATTAGTTGTAAAAATGAATTCGGAAGTGTTTTTTTATGGCATGATTCGATGACTTTTGCGGTTGCTGCTCGTGCTGACGAATTGGCTCAGAATGCCGGTAATTACTTAAAATTATTTTAAGATAACTATTTGATTATTATTAAAATAATTGCATAATTTTTATTAGATGCCGTTTACGTATCGGAAATTTACAGAAAAATCGCAGTTTCTCTTAAATTAAGAGCGGCTTTAACGGCTTGGGACGAACGTAAGTTTTTGAATACTTCATTTAATATTTTCATTAACATTTTAATTGATGTAGTTTAAAACTTAGGCCTTAGTGCAGCACTTTCTGCTTGTCTTAATCATCGTTTTCCACAAAAATTAACCCAAAAAAACGAAGTCGTTACTCAAGCCGGCTACTGTTTATCGTCTGCTTTAGAGCCACTTATAGCTCTCTTCCCTACTTTTCAAATGAAAGAAGAAGGTTTATATGCTACTATTTCTCTCTTTCGTTTTTTAATTAAACTAATAAACGATCGTTTTAGATGATTCCTGGCAACTACCTCAAACTCTTATCGTTCCATGCCTTTGCGCAACTCTTGGTTTGGTGCAAAGATGGCTAGCTAACAGTACAACACAATTACTCACAATATGGCAACTAGACGCCTATCTTCTTATCACTCATAGCGACTTAAAAGTGTGATTTTTAGTTTCCAAAATTGCGAATGTCAAATTTATATTTTATTTGATCGACAGCACATCGTGGATTTGTTGAAACATATATCGACTATCAGTTGTCCTTCCTTCATTTCATCCCTGACATCATCGACTTCATTGTCTACACGATTTCATATGTGCCAGATATCAGAATTGTGGGAAGATGTCAATAAAGCGAGCTCAGAAATTCAGGTTTGTTGTATTATATTTTGATAATTTAAAAATTTTTCTAATAAAAGAATTTAAAATTTCAGTCTATTGCCAGCTCATCCATACAGAAGTTTTATAAAAAATGCAGCAGCATGTCATCGAAAGCGTTTGCAAATCACATGCCCGTCGGTAAAATTTGGCGTAAAAAATTCAGAGCAAATGGTAAAGTTTTGGTTTTGCTGTTATTATCATTTTATTATAACGTTTAATAATCAGTTTTATGTAGGACCACCAGATGTGCATAGTCAATACATAGATAATATTATCTCCGACGTCCTCGAGCCAGTGTTAGAAGGAGTAAAAAATTTGAGCATGCCAGAACAAATCAGCATCGTGAGCATGGCTACGAAAGCTTTTTGCGAAAGCTGGATGGTGTTTATATGCAAAAATAAAATTAAATTCAGGTACGAACATGAATATCTAATTTTTTTTTTAAAAAATAATTACTATCTACATCTAATTACAGTTTACACGGGGCGTTGTTGTTCAGACTCGATGTCGTTCACTTATCATCGTGGTTAAGATCGATACCCGAGCTGTCTATTGAAGCTCAGCAGAGCATTCAAGCGCTTGACGTTCTACGACGTTTGCACGGTTCGTCTTTACTACTAACAAGGCAACCGCGTTCTCGGCAGCGTTTCAGAAAAACGAAAGTGTCGCCTGAATCAACTATTGCAGGTAAAATACATCTTAATGATTGGTTTAATTGTGTATCGGTAATAATTGATTATTTCTTTCCTAGATTTGAATTTAGATTCGACTTTAACAGTAGAAGAATTAAGCATAGACGATTCAGTAACTGATGAAGATTTCGTACCAAATAAGGATGAATGGCTAGCATTGAGAGCGCATGGAAATAATGCAAGATGGCATTCTCTTTGGTGCTTATCACAACATCGGGAGTAATTTTTGTTGACTTAAAGTAGCTTCTAATTTTATTTTATTTTATTTTAAATTAAATTTATTTATTTAATTAATTAATTAATTATTTATTTATTTGTTTGTTTATTTATTTATTTATTTATTTGAAGTAAATTATTTTTTTTAATATTTAATATTAATTTATTGAATTGAATAGGATTTTTTAATTTTTTTTAAAGTTTATTGGTTCATGATTAACATTGGTTCTCTCAGTTTTCATCTCTACGTTCACGTGTAAATAAAACTTAGAAATAAAAAGTTGAGAAGTTTTACATTCCTCACTTTCCGTACTGACATTTCACATTCAGTGGACCATACTCATTATTTCAAGCAGCATTTGTCGTCCTACTGTTCTGAAAATGCAGCCAAGTTTGCCCAAGGTGACTTAAACAGTGTCATTATGACTTTCAGTTTCCATCTGACCTGATTCTTACATCACATTCCACAAGGATGAGTAAAATGTCCTTCCAACGGTGTAAACATAATCCTTTTTATCCATAATTCAGGAAAACTTTTCTCATTGAAAATAGATTTAATCTCTAAGGTTTATAATTAAAGCCGTCTGCGTTCTAAAGCACCCCCGTAAAAATGGAATGGCTTTCCTGCAAGAATTGCATTCATTCGCTTTGCAGGAAAGCCTCTAATTTAATTATAAACTTCAAAACTTGACGTCGCTGTAGTCGCAACCTGATTTTTAAAATTGAATAAAAACTTGTGTTGGGACTCACCTGAACATTTGTCTGAAATTGGACAACCATGGCATGGTTTTGGGCGGCTCTCTTTATCCTAACATCACTTGCAGGTAAGTTTTCATTTACGATGTTTACACTTGCTGATTTACATAGGCGAGTTAGTGTAATTACATATAGTTTTCTCAGAGGAAAAATGGTTATTATTTTTTTTATATATGCTAATTTTGTTGAGAAGTAATTAGTAAACGATTATTCATGGCCACCCTCATTCTCTACATCCCCAATTTTCTGTTTATTACTTTTTGTGTTTTAAGAAACAGGTCATTTTCGACTTGCCTGTCTTTATAATTGTGAATTTTTATTAGTTATTTGTTGCTCCTACACAAGGAGGTTACACAAAACAACTACAGGGCCAAAGTTAGGGGTGGCAGGCCTAGATTCCCAGGTTATCATGACTTTCAGCCTAAAAATGTTTCCTCAATTATGGACGAGCATGGAAATTAGGTCTAAAGGGTTAATGCACCATCGATTAAGTAAACAATACATCTTTCATCCCGTCTTCTGCAGTTTGAATTTAATTAAACCGATCTTCTTTATGCAGTCGACATTTGCATTTTTATCAATGGGATAAATGTCTAATTTGCTCAATAAAGGAATGTTATTTTTTACCACCTTTTAACTTGTTTTCCTTGGGGCTGATTTGCTCTTTACCTTGAAGTTCGTGCTCAAAGGATGTAGACTGCGAAATGACCTTCGTTGGCACTTCACCTGGGGTGATGGACTCAAACGCCTAGACTGGATGTGTTTGCTAATCTTGAAACATCAGTATCAAAGCAGATGTTAAGCTAATGTTTATGCAGCAGAACCTCATGTTTATTTAATCGACTTGACTTGAAAATGTACCTTAAACTTCTAAAAGCTCTTACATAATTGGAGTTAGTTAATAATTAAGGGCTTAATTTCAACAAGTTGTGAAAAACTTTTAAAATTTTTATTATTTTGTTGTTTTCCTTATAAACTTACTCACATATAACTTAATACGCTAGTAACCTAGATTTACTCCCGATTCTTTTGTTTTGGGAGCAATTTACGGTTATTTCTGATTTGTTGTGGCTTGTGGGTAGCGAAGTAATTTCAGTTTGTTTTGTATTTTAGATTTCTATCGTACCTAATCATAATAAAAAAATTTCCTTAAAAGAAAAAAATTCACTTGGTTGGATGCTATGCGGAAATAATCGAGTGAACAAAAAATAATTGACAAAAAATTACTCCTAACTGTTATTTGCAAACATAAACATAGAAATTACTTCTTGCTTGATACAATTACATTTCATTTTGTATAACTACGATTTGAGGTACCCATAATTATATCGGAATTAAAAACGTGCATCTATAGTTTATATTGTAAAAATTACCAGATGCATTTGACCGAATATGACTTGAAAATATCCTGTTTTGAACTTTGCTAGGCAACCTCGTGAGATGCATGGTTAAAATTGTTTATAATCTTTTAATTTTTTAAATTTTTACTTTGTTGTTATGTCGATTTACCCAATTGTATTATCACACTTGATGGGAAAGAAAAGAAAAAAAGAGATTATTCAGTTTCAAGGCTCCTATCACCTTGATCTGTTAATAGCAATGCATTATTTCTTCTCTTGTGCAAGTTTACTCAAGGCTCCATTTATTTTTAAGGTTAATCATATGGGCGGAGGCTTTTATAAGTTGTGTGAAATTATATAAAGGATGATGTTATAATAAAGTTTTTTTTTATTTGTGTCATTTCGGCAAAGAATTTCTTAAATAAAAAGACCTAAATCTTTCACCAAATTTCCCTTACATGCATGAGGGCTATTTGCATAACACATCATCTTTCTACGTCCTAGTTTCTATTTTCTCTTTTTTTAAATCTAAATTTTAAAAACAAAATCCCCTAGCTAAGGTTCTCGACTTTTTGCATCATACTGTACTCTGCTATGGCCTATATACATAATATTTATATTGCAGACACCCACGCGAAGGACTACTATGGAAAACACATTGGATCTTTTTCTAACTTGTACCATCAAGTAAATGGAGAAGTTTATGCTGTTGATTCAAACACTCTACATATCAGAAATTTTACATATGATGGAGATGGCCCAGGTATATAATTTAGAAAGTATATTGATTTTTTTTTTAATTACATGATTTTACCTTTAATTATTTTCTTCAGATGCTTATTTTTGGGCTGGCTCAACTGCAGAACCAAGTAAAGATGGATATATCGTTCCTGATGAGAAAGGAACGTGAGTAAAATGCCATTTTTTAAATTATATTTGCTTTTATAACTGTGTTATTTATCTTGCAGAAACGACGTTCTTCAGCCTTATCGGAAGAAACACATAACTTTAACATTACCTGATAAAAAGACATTGAAAGATATTAAATGGCTTTCGGTTTGGTGTCGTAAATTTACGGTTGATTTTGGCAATGTGAAAATACCCGACGACATAGTCGCACCTCAAGCATTTAATTTGGGCCCTATTAAAGGCATCGAACATGGTCTGTCGACTGGCCCAGTTAAAATTGTGGATGCGCAAACTTTCATGATACCAGATTTGACTTTAGATGGACTTGCTCCAGGTATTTATTCGTTTTAAAACAAAAGAAAACGATAAAAATCAAATTTATATCCATAGATGCTCATTTCTGGGCTGGTAAAGGCGATAAACCCTTGCCTAATGGCACACTCGTACCTGATGAAAAAGGAAGGTAAATGATTGGCGGATTTAAACACGTAGTTTCTCTTATTCTATATTTTCGATATTTGTTACAGTGATCAGCCACTAGGACTGTTTAACAAAAAAACAGTGGTCATCACTCTTCCAGATGATCTCACCGTGTTTGACATTGATTATTTCGGCGTGTGGTGCCGTGCAGCCACTTCTGACTTTGGTCATTTTAAAATGCCAAAAGATTTAAACGTACCTCCGAGTCCGAAAATGCTGGGCCAATCTGTGAAGGTAAAAATTTCTTTGTTTTCTTGCTTTTGCTTGAAAGGGTTTTCTGTCTTCTGCTTCTTGAATGTGTTGTGACGTCAGTTAGCTTTACTAAACTCTTCTCTATTTCCAAATTTCGGGTATCTTTGGAAACTTTAATTGGCTCTTTTGTCTTGTCTGTAACTAATCAAAGTTCTGTTTCTTATTTCTATATCCAGAAGCACAACTGACGTCACAAGACTTTTGGCCAGGATTGATTCAGACTTTTTTTTATATTCTTTCTTATCTATTCTCGTGGGAATTTGGATCACAAATATCTGTATAAGTGAATAAATGAATAAACGTTGATTACTTTACACCTTTTTAGCAAAAACTTAATTGTGAAGTTTTAAACTTCGAACCTCCTCTGGAAGCCCGGTGGGTAGTCACAGGTCAAAAAGTAATCATTCAACTCGTAACAAGAATACGTAAGTCAAATACAGAAATCAGGAAAAGGTTTACTCTCGTAGACACATAAGTTTTCAGTCAACTAAAGCCAAAAGACTATTAAATTAAGTGTTAATTTAATTAGAATTTTACTTTTAGCCGCTGGCGAATACATTGCATTTGGTTTGAGTGGTCACCAGCATCAATCGATCATGGTCGGAGGCGATGTAGTTGTAGCTTGGATCGATAGAAAAGGTATTGGACATGCTGTGGATTACTATTTAGATGCTAAAGCTCAAGTGAGTAATATTTATTTTGAAAATTTCTTTCGAGTATTGATAATTTTTACTAATTTTACAGTGTGCTGGAGGAAGAGGAAGTTGCCCGGATGATCGGATCAAAGCTAATTCCAGCCATGTGACTCTGTTGAACTCGGTCTTAGTTGAGGGTTTTACTATGATTACCTATACACGTCCTTTGGATTCTGGTGATTTCCTGGACAAACCCATTAAACGGGATTATCCACAACCGGTCATATGGGCTGTTGGGCCACTCAATTCACTGAATGAAGTGTCGTATCATAATGTCAGAAATTTTGGTAATTTTATTTGTAATATTTTTTTACACGGTTTTAAAGATCTGTAATTATACTGTAGGTTCTCAATTCCTGGTGTTTGGCCGAGCTCCAACTTGGAATTGTCCGTCATTTGATCCTGAAAATCGTTTCACTCCTCCCCCACAACCAACCCATCATCCATTTTCCACGTTTGTTCCTTCGACTACTTTTCTCCCATCGTCAACATTTCTTCCAGTAGCTTCAAACGAACCACCATTGTCCGCTCCACCTTCATCGTCAGCGAATTTACCTCTGGATCAACCAGAGCACCGGACGAGAACAACTTCCAAAACAGAACTCAAGTCTAGAACATCAGCACAAACAGAATCCAGAGTCAAAACAACCGCACAACCAGAACAGAGAATCAGAACGACCACGCCACAAGAACAGAGAATCAGAACAACAACTCAATCGGAGCAAAGAATCAGAAGCACAACGCAACCAGAACAGAAAATCAGAAGCACAACGCAACCAGAACAGAAAATCAGAAGCACAACGCAACCAGAACAAAGAATCAGAACTGCACAGCCACAACTGCAAAGAAGCAGACTAACAACGCAAAAACCCAAAATTAGAACAACTACAGAACAACCTGAAATTCAGCAAGATGTTGAAATAGATTCTCAATTTGACGAACTACCTGATCCACAACTCAGTACACCGATAGATCACCAACAAGACGTACCGGTAGTGCAAGATGCTTTTCCTCCTAGCTCGGAAATTGATGTTCAACCAGAAGTTCCTCTAAGCACTCCGCCGCAGATTGATATCCGACCAGAACCTCCCGTCTTAGAACCGTGGTACATTCCACCAATCCAGTGCAATGAACCAGCCGATGGTGTATTTTATGCTCAAATGGGACCAACTGGTGGGAAACGAGGTTATTCTGCCATAACTGGTAAAATATAATGTTTATCTTTTATCGTGTTCAAAATTTTGTAATCTAACGTTCCGAACTTTAGGTAGTGTTGGTTGGGGAATCGCTTGGTACATCAATGGTCTTCTCATACCAGAAATCACCGTGGTAAGAGGCAAAACTTACCGTTTTGTAGTTGAGGGAGGCAATGATACCGAAACACCTGCTCGCAACCACCCATTTTACATTACTGATGATCCTGAAGGCGGCTATGCGTACAAATCTTCAGAAGAAAGAATGGTAAAACCAAATTTCATCACAAGAAATATATCTAAGTATTTGGTAAAACGTTTGTACTAAATATTTTAGAAAGTACGCGTGTATGCTGGAGTCGAAGAAGGATTGGACGGCCCATATCCTACTGGATGTTAGTAACATAACATTTGTACAACATTGCTTGATAATGCAACCGGTATTTTAATGTGAATTACGTTACAGTGGGCAGATTATGTCAGTGGACACCTACAGATTTCCAACCAGCAGATCAGTATGCGTCATTTGGCGAGTACCAAAGGTTTTTAACATTGCGATGCGCCGAAGGACGATCGGGAGTCTTATCTTGGACACCCGATGCCAACACACCAGACACAGTCTACTATCAAGTAAGGATGCTTTTCTGCAGTACATTTCAAATTAGAGATACGTGACATTTTGAACTTTGTTTTACATAGTGTTTCACACACCGTTATCTCGGCTGGAAAATTCACGTTGTCGATGAATGCGATTTAGATGCTGAAAGCTCCATTATCACAGAACAAAAAATATTACCACCGCCTTCTTTTTATGCAAAGGGTTTCCCGAAAGCAAAATCACAATTTTCGAAGGGTGGTTTGAATGCACTCTCACATCCATCGCCTGCATACAAACCAATATTAAAGCAAAGTGCAAATCATCGACAAGAAAACAAAACCACCGATTTCTTTGTTATTCGTTTACAAACTGGTTTTCAACCGATTCAACCCCGCAGCACAACTACGTCGACGCAAAGACCAAATACTGAATCAACTATAAACGTATCTATTGATCCGTTTCATCCAAATACATCAATTCCATTTCATTCCGGATTCCGACCGGGAATTCCAGATTATGGCGGGTTTGTGAAAGCAAATCAAGAAGAGTCTGATTCTATCGTGATCCAACCCCCCAAACGAACCAATTTTCAATCCTCTCAACAAAATCCCTCGGTCGGATTATTCGAAAAAGCAAATCATCCTAGAGACTCTAATCAGGGGCAAAGTACCAGCGAAAGCGGAGAAATACTTCAAGCAGCTTCTTCGGAGCAAAGTATGGTCATTTATCGCACGTTTGGAGGTCGAAACATCCCCCCACTTCCTTCTCATCTCCATCTGGGCGGCGCAAATCGAAGAAATCCAATTCCACCGCAAATAAAAGTTGCTAGCTTACAACCAGTCAGTTTTGATGGATCTCCGGTACCAGATGCGCAATTTTCTCAAATACAACCGCTGCCAACGGCCGAAACTAAACGTAAAAACATGTTCAACATACAAAACACCAGGCAATATGGTCCATTCAAAGGGCAGAAACCTCCGGAAGTACCGGATAATGTTCCTCCATTGCCACAATTTAATTCACGCAATCCAATAAAAGCAAGAACTCAACCAGCAATGACAACTGCTGTTAGTGAAACGGATTATAACATTTTGAATAATGTTTGGAATATAATATCGAGTCAAGGAGGCAAAGGACAATAAAAGTATAGTGTAAATTGTTTTTATTACCTTAATTCTTCGCGCTTTTATGATTCCATTGGTTGGCCTTTAAGCCATGGGTTCATCTGTAACTGTAATCGGTTTTATTTTTTAAGAAAATAAATAAATAAGCATTTTTAATAAGATAAAATACAGACAACAGTTAAAAATTTATTTTTATGATATTACACAAAAATATCTATGAGACAACAATAAAATTATTATTTAAAACGACATTCGAGTTCAAATTCCATAAGAAAAAAGCCAAATTCAAAATACGGTGTTCAGTGCATCATCCTTGTATACACATTGAGCGCGATAGCAAACCAATCCTTGGCTGGCGTCGCACGGGCAGAAAAGAGTGTAGGTATCGGTTACATGGATGGATAGGCCGTTGGGGAAAGACAGGGTCAAATTCTGCCCTTTAGCATTACCCCCGTACATGCAATAGTCCCCTAGTTTACCTAGGGGCGAACAGTTTGGTACACTAAACCTGTGCATGCCTAATTTGGAATAATAAAAATATGAAATGTTAAAAGTCGAAGATGTAAAGAATCGAAAAACTCACCAATAACACAGCAGCGACCAAATCCACAATCGTTTTCACTGGTACATTCAGCTATCCCTTGATATGGCAGACTGTTTCCTTCTTTATAAATTCCAATCTTTGATCGATAACAAGAAAATAAAATAAGAACGATGTCAAAATAAAATAAAAATCCAAACTTACTGTTGTGGTTATCACCACCAATAAAATTAACCTGCAAACGATGTTTGACAACATGTCTTTTGGTGTCTAGAATGAATAAATTTACCAGTTTGTCACTTTTCCACTATAATTTTAAACTTTAAGTGTCAAAAACTCACTTCTGATCGTCAAAGTGCTCAAATGTTGCTTACAAACGCTGTTCCCCTATTTGTTGAACGGATGCTGCGTTTCCTAGCAACAGGTATCCACGTGATCGTTTCTTCTTTTCTATGAATCATAGTGTTTTTTTTTAAAATTTATTTTACCAATCGATAGGGGTTAATAATATTGTTTTATTATTAGCACGTTGTGTGGAGTAAGGTGTAAACAAGTGCGATCAAATTTGGTAAACAGGAAAAGTCCAGGAAAAGTCTATCTTGTTATTTTCATCTGGAATGTGAACCCAACCGAGATTAAATTTTTTGAAAAACAATCCTGTTCATAAATATTGACGGCACTAACGTAATTATACTAAAAACTAGAGAAAGTTTTAATGAAATTATTATTTTCCACACGGTGTTTTTAATTCCGAACGGATTTGTAACTTTCAGTAATCACTTAAGTGGATCAAACCGAAATAACTTAAATTTAATTGCACTTGATTACCTTAATTGGATACGAAGAGTTAAGGGGTTTGTGGTACACAACAACAGGTTTTCAGCACTATATCGAAGGGTGAAAGTGCAAAATAAACCAATTTAAGGTATAAAATATGAGACAGGAAAAATTTCATAAGATTTATTAATAATTCATAAATTCTATTTGGCTTAATTTTAATATTAAATTACATCCCTAAAAGATTTGAAATGATAAAAAAAATAAAAATAGTCTTGGAATTTTTATGCCTTATCAATGGCTCATAAAATCAATTACATCTACATTTTGAATGCAAGACATAATTATTTTGCAAAAATATTTTTATAAATATTTGATGTAAAAAATGGCATTTGAAAAATTTATTGGTTTCTGATAGACTTTCAACTCGGCATGTGTACACACACAAAGTGAAATCTCAAACCTTATAAATAAATTAATGTTATCAATTTTTTTTTGGATTTAAATCCGTGGAAATATTTTGACATTTCTATCATTTCCCTGCTCGTTTTTTATATCTAGCCAAAGATGTATGATGTAATAGCTTTTTCTTTTCTTCAAAACACTCAAGGTTAAGACTAGAAAAGGTGCGTTCAATGCGTCATAAACATTAAATCATTATTTTTGACATTAAAAGCAAATTTATGATAAAAGTTTAAGACCTGGTAAATAGGATTTTAAAAGCTTAAAGTTTAAAAGCAGACGCTTACTGCAATTTGCATTTTGTAAACAAGATTTACCATTAAAAGAAATAACGTATTAAGAGACAAATGCACGTAAGCATGATTAATTTCTCAACTCTAATCATTCTGGAAAACAGGTTTTTGGCCTTGAAATGAACTCAATTAAATTAAAAGACTGATTGTTTGCGTGCTTTCCATAGACTGATTAATTAAAAGAAATTCTGAAATTCGTCACGAACTCATGAATTACATCAGAAAAATGATGTAAATATTTGTATTTGTTTATAGAAAATAGAAAGAAAGTCTTGTTCAACCTGTACAATAAACATTTAAAATTTCTCCTTTTTTATGTGGTCAGGTGATTGAAAGGTGAAGAACTTCGAATAGATTAGAATTAAGGTCGAGGTAGAAGTTCAGTATTATTTTAAAAAAAATACAAATTTTTTTAAAATTTAAATTGCAATGACATTGTAAGTGCAAAAAAAAAGTGAGAGGTTCTATAACCTTTAGCCTTTCCCTGTGTGAAGAGAGTAACGAACGCCCTTCTGTAGGGTCAAAAAAAATGTAGGTGTGGGTTACGTCATTTGATTCTGTCTCTCCTAAGGATGAAGATCCACCCAATGCTTTACGCAATAAAAAGGTATGTGATTGTACGATTGCAGCACAATTTTATTGTACTAATATGGCTTTTAAATGGAAATTATGCGGAAATAGGCAAAATAAACATAAACCTTAGTAACAGTGGCAATCGTATTACTATCAGTGGTATTTGGAAATAACACAAGTCATTAACTAGTTATTTTGTATCTCTCAACAGTTTCAAGTTCAATCAAATTAATTTTTTTATCACTTCAATTAATGATTTGACAGTGAATTAGTGATATTGCTCTACACAAAGAAAAAAAATAGATGCTACTTTAAAAAAAAAATAAAATCAGTCCAATGTGAAAATCAAAAACGAAAGTGTCTATTTACCTTGACCTTGGGATGTTTAAATTGCTTCGTGTTGTCTTTCTTGTGTAGTTTTGCAGACTGGCATCCTCATTTATCTTATGCTCTTATGATGTCATTTGAAGAAAGCGCCATCTTCACGTATAAAAATCATGAATTCTTTTTTTTGATTGGGCGAAAAAGCGCGGCAGATTTAATTTGCACTATTTCTTGTTTATGTTATTTAAAATAAAATGAAGTTAAATAAAAGTTTTATTTGGTGCAATCTCTTTTGTCATACCGTATACAGTCATTTGGCAAGTTGTAGGGTTTAATGGGAATTTTATTAGCGTAAACATCTATTTAATTGATGAAGATCTTTAATGAATTTTTCTTCAATTAAGAATTAAACTGGTACCAATTTTGTTGCTTGTTGGATATTTTATTTTCACTTGATAGTGCCCTAAATTTGTCACAGGAATTCAATGAGTTTAATATGTATTTGGACAGTGCATTCACAAATCACTAGTTAGTATACGTACAGCTTGATTTGATATGAGCAAAAAGTTATATTCATTTCTTTTTAATGCTCTTTATTACGGTACATGCAGTATATTTGGTTTTCTTGGCTTTCAGGGACTTGTATAGCAATTTGTTTTATTCCTACAATAAGTGAATAATTGCACAGCAAACCTTACAGTTTATGGCTTTTTACCTTACTTGTTAGTGAAATTAGCTCATAGAGGAGTAAATGAAAATTTTGAAGATGCAAATTTTAGTTCCACCCTTCTTTTGTTTACCTTTTTTTTGTACTACAAACATTTTTTAATAGTGCAGCCAACTCTAAGAAAGGGCGTCAAAGTTCAAAGTTCGGATTAATTTTTCCTGCTGTTTGCTTCTGAAAGGCTCGCTTTCTTTACTATGACAACAGTGTGTAGGTGTATTAGTGTGGGCTTAAACCTATACGACATACGTACATGACAACTTTATGGGTGGTCATTGAATAACATCTTGTTTGGCTCATAATACCAAGAATTTTTGGGATGTTTTTTTAGCTATTATATGACAACTTACGTCACACAACTTTTAATTTGCTGAACAGTCGTTAGAGATCGCCGTAGGACGATCAATATTACGCAATACTAGATTTTAATCTACTCAGTGCGCCAGGACGAATGGTGTCCCTTTCAGAGTAAAGTTGTTCAATCAATAATCATGTAAAGTTAAAAAAATGAGGTGTTTGACAAAAGATTGACATTCATTAGTCAACAGGTAAAGCTAATTGGCATCCAACTATATATCATTCATTACTTTTCTTTTCTTCTCGCCTAAATTTAAAACAATTTTTTTTGTTAGCAATGACTACTAGAGGTCACCTTCATTAGCAATTTGTTTATTCCAGGGGTAAAATCATTGCGTGCAGTAAATAAACCATGCGCAGGGATAAATTTTAATGCAAAATGCTTTATTTTTACGAACATGAAAACATTAATTACACAAATGACGACTAGAACGAAGTTTGACAAAAACATTAACTAATAATAGAAAAAAACGTTTGAATATTTAATTTAATAAATAAGGAACTATAATCTTTACGTGAATTTATACAACAGTAACTCGCAAAATAATACAATATGAAAACATTCTCATTTTCAAATATTATTTGGGAAATCTACAAAATTTACATGACTAAACTTTGCACGAACATTGAAATTACCTAACTGTTTTGTATATATAATTACAAATCAATATTACATTAAGTCTTGTTTCTATACATATAGAAAACATGTCTAATTAAATTCTCATACTTAGAGAAAAAATATTTTAAGTTCATTAATTCATCTAAATAATTGAGATTCGTTAGTTAAATTTTTACAATTGTAAATATATTTTTAAATTCATAAATTTTTTTAAACCCAAAACGGGTGTTAGTGAAAAAAATACAAATAACGGTACAAAACTACCAAAAACAAAAAAAAAGTAGCAAATGACTATTGAACACAAGACCAGACTGTCACACAGTCTTCAATATAATAATACTCATATAAATTTTCTAACAGTCAATATACAAATTACAAAGAGACAAATTACGGTAATTCCTTCATCTCTCCGTTCTATTCAAATCTTGAAAATGTTTTAAAGATCGATCTGTAAATGATTCAAGATTAATTTCAGTCTTAAATAAAAATAATTAGTTTTACCATATTGACAGGAGCTGCCCCAATTGTGACGACCGCAATGACAACGTCCATTTTTACATCGACCACCGTTGTGGCAGGTCATCGGACATCGATGATGCTCGCAACGTTTTCCAGTAAATCCGGACGAACATTGACATTTCCCAGGTGATGTACAAACTTGATTGGGGCCGCAGGGTGGTTTGCAGATTGCTGCAACAATTATAGTTGGATATTAACAGCCATAAATCAAAACTACAAAACATTATTGTTTACGGTAATTGCATTGCGCTCCCATGTATCCAAATGCACACTGACATTTGTTTCGGCCAATACAAAATCCCTTGTTTTGGCAAGGAAGTTTACAGAGTGAACGCCGGGCAGCACCTACATAAATAAACAAAATATTGTGAAATTTGGTTTCTGGTAATAGTGATGACGTCATACCATTTCTTCTCACACTTTCACTTCTCGGTATGCGACAACACAACACACCAGTGGTGATGTTTTTATGATAAAAACAACCTAGTTTATCTTGCTCACTGCTGTAAACGTCGATCCGACCGTACTTCAAACACGAGGCACCGTGATGAAACATGTACGAGCAATCGTGCCCTACGCCTGCCATATTTTTATCGTGACACCTACCAAAGAAACAAAAACATTTTAACTGTTTGCACGACGTTTTTTGTGGTTTTTCCATTAACCTGATACATTTTCCCTTAGCCACAGCAGCGTTATATGCATAACAACCGTCTAAATTTGTTGCTTGTTGCCAAGAAAGTCGGCGCAACGATCGCACGTCGTGAGCACCGCACACCCGCCATCCACGGGAACACAGATGTTTAGCCCTCCGAACGTGGCCAGACCACGCTCCTTTACATGCGCTTATATTTGGAAGGAAAAAAAGACTTTGATCAGACCTATCTGCACAGCCGTAATTTGGTTCTGTGTAAAACAAAATTTTATTTAGCAATATGGTATTGTAAAGAATATCAATCGAAAAAAGGAGAAAATATTCACCAATAACAGTTACTTGAGTCGTGGTAGTTACATTTCCAAAATTATTTCGAGCAAAACACCGGTATCGACCGGAATCAACCGACCGAACATCAACAACGATCAAAGTTCCTAGATAAATAAAAAGAAACAAAAATCAATTTTTTTTTTCCAAAAAATAAACATAAAAAAAATAAAAAAATAATAGGGTTATAAAGAAAAACCTGTTCGAAAAGTGAAGATCCTCTTATTGCTGTTGAGTAAAGAAATTCCGTCCTTGTACCAGAGGACAACGGGATTCGGATTTCCACTTACACCACATGTCAAACTCATATTACTGCCTTTGGTCACTTGAACTGTTAACGGCGGTGTGAGCATCAACTTTGGTGGAGAATCTAAGATCAAAAGGATTATCAGTCGATATATTTTCACAATTTTTTTTCCACTTTAATATCCAGTACCCTGATCTTTACAACAGATGACCCCGGAAGCCAAACCGGGACGATAAGAACACGCAGTACCGAGTCGAGTATCGACGCAACAACTAACATCGATTCTCCCACCAGTGATACACGAACTTTGTCCGTAATTTTGATGGGGGCAAGCTCTTCCAATGCCAGCCAAATCATCCTGCAGGCGAAACGAGATAAATCATTATCAGAAAATCGATTTAATGGTTTTTAAGTTTAAAAAAAAAAAAATTTACCATTTCCAAATTACTTCGACATTCCTGACAAGTTCCTCCATCCTGCGCCGCGTTAAAAGCAAAACATCCATCCAAACTGATTGCTTCGGACCAACTGACCCTTTTCAGTCGATCCTTATCCTTATGACTACACACGTGCCATCCTCTGGCACACAGATGACTCGCGTTTCGAACATGACCGATCCAAGTTCCCGCGCAGCCGACTAAGAATGGATTAGTGAGAAATGCATCGGCGGTGCCGTCGAAGCAACCGATTCCAGCAGAGACTATAAATAAAAACACATTAATAACAACATTATAAATAAATGTTTCACAACAAATTAAAAAGGAGACATACATAAAGATATAAAAATTTACGTCCCTGAGAATTGATCAATTTACTGATCTGGTTTTTCAGCTTTTTCCTCTGCACCTCTGATGTTGCCTCCTGGTGAGAGCATGGATAAAAGAGGGAGCGAACGCATTCAGCTGTCACCCACAGAGGTGCAGAAAGCTATTGTATGTTTGCGATCGAGACCACCTGTGTGGTCACCAAACTAAAAATTCTTTTTTGTCCTTCACAACTTCCTGATATTTTTTTTTCGAATTTTTTTTTATTTTGATTTTTTTGATAATTGGCCATTGAAATTTTATTTATGGTATCATTTAAATAAATTTTAATTTTTTACTAGTTTTTTTTTGACTAGTTTGATAAAATATGAGGACAAAAGAATACATCAAAGAAATAAAAATAAATCTACTTTTCCTTATTTAAAAAGACAAAGGGAAATTGATGTCTTTATCATATTTATTCTTTCACAATTTCCAGCACAGAATGGGATCTTAACCTACTAATCTCATTTCCTCACATTTATAAGAAGGAATTTTTAGCCCTGGGGTGGGGAATACGAGGCGGGTAATAACGTTTATCCTTACCAATAATCTTTGACCTTTTCGCAGTCGACTATAATCGGGGGATAAAAAGTTACAAAGTTGTTCTGTATGGAAAAAAATTCTCGGAATTTACTTCTTTCACCGCTAGATGGAACTCACCTTCAATGTATTAATAATTAAATCGATTTTAAAATGTAAAACTTTTAACGTAAAAGATGAAATAAATTTTAATCAAATATGCACTTTACGAACACAAATTTTGAATTAAAATTCGTAAAAGATGCATGCAGAGAACTAGTACAAGTTAAAAAAAATTATATAATCAGCGATATGATTCTGGAATTATCAGGAATAAAATTTCAAGATTTGTCATGTTTTTTGAGTTAAAAAATAAGAAAAAAGATAAAATTTAGAAAGATGTTTGATTTTTACCTTGAAATAAAGCGTTTGCTATAAGTGTTCTATAATTTTCTCAAGGGTTTTCCACTCATTTCACCTTAAACAGAGGGTCATAATCGTTTCTCATCCAAACAGATCAACTTCTTAAATCGCCCCAAGAGAAGGGGTCGCAAGGTCACGGTCGTAAAATGCGCAAAATTTACTGATTAATACTTAACAAAGTGGTTTATGCAGGTAGATCAGACTAATTTCTAACCGAACGTTTAAAATGACACTTTAAAATGCAAAATATGACATAGTTATGAACTTTTAATCAACTTTTAATTCATTAATTTACTTTCAACAGGTGCGCTAAGATGTAAATGAATGAGTTTTGCTAAATCTGAACATGATTTTTAATAATTTTTAAGCTTACCTGAATTGTTTGGAAGAGTTATCGTCGAATTTGTTAATACACTGAAGAGTAAAAAGATGCAGATTATACCTGCCCCCCTCATCCTGCCGCGGAGCTTTGCTCGATGGCCATGCGGCGGTGTGGCTTTGCTTTTGTTGTTGCCAGGGAAATGAAGCCGATATTCCTGCGCAGAGAAGTCGAATCGATGATGCTGACATTCTCAACTTCCAACACGAACTACACAAATTATGACGTAATGCGCAGATCGGCTTAATGTTTGACAGGACAAGCAGCTCGACTCATGATGTCATAATCGCTGTAAATTCATAATCTATGTGGAAATAAATGTATAAGTGGAATTATGAGTAAAGTTTCACTCATGAATTGAAACATTTTCCGTTTTTATCTTGCTAAATATAAAAATTTCAGTGCAAATTTTTTTTTCACCGAAACTAACTTTTGGCTCGGATGGATAGGGTTTGTGTCGCGGTGGGTGAAGCGGATCGTGTCAGCTGGTGGGCTCCTCCACGGTAAATGTGAATGTTACGAAGCAATTTCTACATTTCAACCTACATGACAGCTTGATTAGGTAATTTAATAACTGTGCCTTTCTCTAGACTTAGATAGTAATTCCAGAAAATGCTCTAAACTAATAAAATCTCGAGAATTCGCGGTATTTTGAATCCACGTGGAATAGGCCTACCGGGGCTACGCTACGGTATTCATCACAAGTCGAGCGGGTCCGTTATATATTCAGTAATTATTTAATAAGCATTAATTAAACTCGATTTTGACGCAGATTATACTTTATGGTGTGAACTGTAAGAGTTTTTTTTCTCTTTTTGACGTTTTTTAATATATACATGAGAAGTAATTGACTTTAATTTAGTCGTCTCCGCATAAATTCAATAATTCACGTTAAACTTCAGTTGGTTTCATCCTCGTCCGTAAATTTTAATCATTAGAACGCATGGATTATAAGGCGGTTGATGAAAGTTAACTTGGTGGTGAATGGAATCAAAATCGTTATTTTCAGAAAAATAAGAAGATGAAAAAAAAAATCGGTTATCTATGCCATCACTTGCAGATTTGGTGTGATAAATCACGTTTTATTGAAAAATAATGTGCAAACTGTCTTTTAAGCGCATTCATTATCCATGAGCATGCAAACAATACTAATTTGACGATGCATGAAAAGAGAAAAAATGCAAATTTTCCGCTTTCCATTTTGACATTGCATTTTATGCATGATGCCTGTATTACTGCATATTTTAAATGGACCACTTTTCAGTTCTTTGTTTATGGCCTAATACATCATTCATACGAAATAAAATGTTATTAAGTGACAGCCCAGAGTCCCGTCTTTCCCATTCCTCACAATTAAGAATTTTAAAAATTTATCATTTTTGCACTACAGAAGCAAACATTATCAGTATTTTCTATTTTCTAGTCGTTACTTGACCTCTAAAACACCCATTATTGCAAACGTAAGTCATAAACGAGAAAGAAATAAACACGAGAGAGGAGAAAAAATTCATTACTCATTATCATCCCCGCATTAGATTAGAAGGTATAAATACTCTTTTAAACTGCTATAAACTGTTATGGGGTATGAAATGGAAGGGCTAATGCTCCCGTAGTTAATTAATTAACCCATTGTAACGTGACGTGCTTTACAAAGGAAGATAGGAAGAAACAAATCGATTTTTCTTAACTTTTTTTTTTAATTTATTTTTTTTTTGTTTAATATAACTGAAAATCAATTAATAATGTTGCCTTCGTGTTCTTTGGATTGCGGCATCCATCTCAAATGATAAGATTGAGGTTTTGGTGAGCAGCTTTCACACATTTTCCATGCCATTGCACTCGCTTCTCATTTGCCAGGCTGATAAGAGGCACAAATGAGTCGTCAATTGACGAATGCTCGTGTCTGATAGGAGAAAAGGCAGCCGCCAGCTGAGGCCCACCAAGAAAATAATGGACTGATAATGCAAGGATGAGCTGCTTCTATTCATCGCAAGGGCTAAAGAGGCTTCAAAAGGAGCAGTTTCGGACCGTTTCTACATGTGTAGTGCGCCCGGACAAAGGAAAGGGATTTATTCAATGACTAGATTGAAACATGGCCAAAAAGAAAAGTCGTAAATGGATTAGAGAGAGAGGAGAGGGCGAGAGGAGAGTGTGTGTGAGAGGAAAAAAATATTATTGAAAAATAAAGTCGACGTCATTGAGACTAAATTTCACTTCCTCAGTCTTGAATGAATATGGTCTGCTCAAGTGTGTAATGCATCACTTAAATGTTCTCTTAAGTGTTCAACTATTTATATCCCCTATAGAATTTTAATGCAAGATACGCTCTTAAGTATGTGGGACCTGTGAACATGTAAATCTCCATTTTACTGATAAAATTATATCTACAGTATGCAGATAGGTAGTTTACAAGTATTTTTTTTTTTTTACTGTTTAAATTTTCAATAAATTTATACCAACTTGGTTTCGGAGTCGAGAATATTTGAATTTCCAAGGTCTCAACTAGTTAGTTCATGTTTCTATATATAAACTTGTTTCCATCAATGTCTATTTAGTTGATGGAAGATGTCAGTCAGACAGAATGGTTTTTTTATTAGTTTAATTTCCAGAGATGTGATTTAAATGTGGTTAAGTCAAAAGAGTACGTGGCAGCGATTTGACCCCGAGTCGGTGTCAGCTGGAGTTTATGGGTTATATGGGAAGGTAGCCCATCAGTTGCAAGTTGCGACCTTCCAGTCTTTTCTAAGAATTTGCGGCAGATGTGTAAGACTGCGAGTTTGGGCACAAGTGGTTGGTTGGTTGGTTGATTGTGGGAATTGCTAGAACCGTTTGAAGTTCCAACTCGATCAAATTAGGAATCGATCAAGTGGGATTAAAAGCGAATCATTGTCAGGTTTAATTTTCTTGATCCCATTTCCTGTTTACCCATCATTCACCACGAAACCAGTCAGGACAGTTGCTAAGTTGCTAAAAGGAAATAAAAAAAAGTATATCATTTTCTTTTAATCTCATTACTCCCATTAGCCACTGAAACAGACCAATAAAGAGTTGTTTTGTTGTTTTTGTTTCCCAAAGAATTGTGAGGCTATTTATTGCGTTTGGGATCAACTCTATTGCAAAGTTGATGCACTCTTAAAAGAAAGCGAGTAAATATGGTGTTAAGTGAGATTTGCACTGTCAGGGTTTTCATTTCCACCTTTTGCTCCACACGAGCAGGTCTGGCATAAATAAGGTGGTTAAGTCTCTTAACATATTCCAGCTTTGCAGAATTCCTGAGGAATAAATAAGGATATTATATGACTAAAGTAGATTTACATTTTACAGTTATGTTGGATACATGATTTGGGACAGGTTTTGACATTGCTAAACAGTAAATGAATTGGGGCAGTATGGTAATGAAGCTGAGGATTGCCAATGGCTATGATTAAAGTTGTCATAATTTGCATATTTAGGAGGGTATTAAACACAAGGGGAAATATTTGGATGAACTTCATCAATTTACACTTTTATTGTAAGATTGATCTACTTATGCCCTTTTGGATAGTGTGTTTGGGCATAGAGGTTTCTTTATAAAGTTAATTATAACCTATACAGTACCGTTTTCTGGCTTTAATTTTATCATTTGATCCTTTTAGTTTTAGATAGCGTTATAAGAGTTATAACTATAAATCGGTGCGCAAACTCTAATAACAAGATATCTTAGACTTTTGGATATAATGATGAGTTTTACCAGATTTAGATATTTTTGTAAGAAAAGTCTATCCTGGAAACACTAGTATGTTCATATGGATTTTTTTTTGTAATTTTATAGTTATTCATAAAACTTTTGGTATGGAAGTAAACATGATAACTTCAGAAGAACTCGACTTGAAATGTGATGGAAAATCAAGAAATTATGTAGCATTAAATAGGAAATACGATCATTTGGTTGCGCTAATTGCTTCATTGCAAAATTACAGGGAAAGCCTGCTTTGCCACATGTTAGTTTAGAGCCTACAAAGTGAACAAACATTAGGATTTAATAACGTATAAATTAGAAAGTAATGAACATGAAAATAATGAGAGTAAGTGCCGTGGAACAAAAACAAACATCAAAAAAAATATAATAGATTTTTTTTTTTTACTCTCTGAATGGGAATACAATAGAAATTAATAACCTCACGAGTCTGATAGATAACCTGCTATTGTCCATTTTTCAAAGCCCTCAAAATGTGGCTTCATTTTATTAAAATTTAAAGCCAACACGAATGCCGTATATTCGTTGTTAACGTTAATTAATAAGATAACACATGATGTCCGAATAATTACACGATGTAACTTTATACTTTTAATAAATCGAATCGATAATTCCATTTTCAATATGGCCATTTTTAATCTATCCATCGATTAACGATTTACTTAATTGCTTTTGCACCATACGAATGGTCGGCAGCTGTAGCACCCGACTTCTGTAAACGTGCAAACCCTATTTTCTTCCTTGGGTGCGCTGTTTGCTGACCACAACGATGTTTGTTCATTTCTCGCAGCGAAATTATCACGCGGTCACGTAAATATTTCAATGGGCACCATGCTGTCTGATTCATTCGACAGTTTTATCAGTTGCTTTGCTGCAACGCTGTTTCTTGTCAGTCGCGTATAAAATTATCACCAAATTATTATCAACACTGACCCATTTAAGTTCGAGCCCAGATATACAAGGGGTTAAGAATTTGCTAATATTGAATTTAATGTTTGTCGCTTCGATTGGAAAGAATGCGATAACCGAATTGATGTTACATTACCCCCTCCATCCGCCCCTCTTTTCACTCACACATTTTAGGCAACGCAGTGAGTCACATGTTGGGTAATTTATTTACTTTATGAGATTATCATAGCACGCAATGAAATGAAATGTCGGAGAAAATAATCGCTCGAACGGAACGGAACGATGCGATTTTGCAATACCTAAAAACGTGAAATTCGATGCAATTTGGACTTGGGCTTTGTGATCGTATAGATGGTTTTATTGCATTTTTCAGATTGAATTTTAATAGCTGGGGAAAAAAAGGAATATAAAAACAACATTATTCACACATTTAAAAATAAAACTTTGTTGCTTTTGTCTATTTACAGAGCGAACATGTCATGTAAAGACAAGTTGAGCAAAGGCGAGGATGAGATCACACAACAAACTTCGAGTAGCGATGATGATGAAGAAGAAGAAGAAATTAACATCTGGGTCGTTGAAAAAAAGAATAAAAAAAAAGACGACATCAGCATTACGTTCGAAAAAAATCCGGAAGAAGTGGAAAAATACAGGCGAGAAGAGCCAAACCCACAAAAGGACCAGCTTTTGGAGGTCGGTGATGAACCAAATGATTTGCATGAGGTCCCATCCATGCAAAGCCCCGTTCTGTATCGACCGGGCCCGAATGACAATGATTTTTAATGAGTTTGAGTTGGTGGTTTACAGTCACGTTGCGATAATTTTTCTCAGCTGGATGCCATTTTGATTTACAATCCCACTAATGAGCTTAGTTGCTTCTTCAGTTCGACTTGAAGCACATGGCTTCGTTTTGGCGTCTAATTTGTTTCTTGTACTTTATATTAGGGAATTGAAAAGTCGACGATGAGTCAGAAGCAGCAGCACTTTGCAAAATTGATCGTCCTAGTCCGCACGAGGAAATGGGGTTTTTATATATATGACTGAGAATGGTGATGACAACAGCACTGGCAAAATTGGAGATAATTTTTTTTTGAAAAGAAAAGATTAAAGGAATTTTTTTTTACTCCTTTTTAATCCTGAATAAATGGTGATGAGATGAAAAAAGAGGGAATATCTATTTTGAAATGGGATATCAGATTTTTTTATTCTTTTTTCTTTTCTTCGGCGAGTGTGTGGATAATGTAATCTCGAATGGGATTTTTCTTCGATGTTTTTATTGACTGAAATTTTTTTGGCTAATTAGTTAATGGCTAGAAACGGGTTGCTTTAGCAGGCAGGATGTTGATAAATGATGTGTTTGATTATTTTTTTTAAAAAACCCATCTCTGTAATTTCTTTTGTAGAAGTTGAAACATTTGAGAGAGCGCAGACAAGTGATTAAAGATCGGTCAGACCACTTACGTGCGAAAAATCTATCGAGAAAAGCGAAAAAAACTGTACGTAGAGCGATGAGAGATCCTGCTGTGAAGGAAGAAATGGAGAAACTTAAAGGAGTTGTTGAAATTGATAGCAGGTAAAAAATAAATATAAATAATCGTGCTTAAAATAAAAACATGATGTAAGACAACCGTTTGGGATGTCAGGAGTTGTGTATCATCCTTTTCATGTTTTGTTGATTTTTGTTGTATTTCGACAGTCGGTCGACAGATGCCATTTCTACTGATGTAGAAACAGAATGGGACCAGGTGAAAAAATATATAAATGTAAATAAACATCTTGCTGGGCCTGTCGATCACGGATGGTGCGGTCCAAAGGTAAACAAACTGGAAAAAAATATTTAGTTTTGGCTGTATCTCACACGGTGGCGTCGTTGCATAGTCGGGTCTGGGCTCAGTCAGTGCTTGGATGACGGTGATGTTATTGAATAGAAGGCTGGGGAATCGAGAAGCACGAGCGAGTGTGGGAAATGTTTTGGCTATGCAATTTACGCCATCTGTGATCACGAACTCTCAACAATTCATCATACTATTTTTAGACTGATCTCGAAAGGAAAATAGATGCGGCGATTGATAAGGGTAATATAGGAGAAGCAGAAGAATTGAGCGATCAACTTACAAGCCGAAATGTAATTACAGTATTTTCGTAATTTTTTATTTTAATTATTTCTCATCTGTTTTTTTTTCCCAATTTTCAGTTTGCAGTCAAAGTCAACGAAGCGTTTGAAGCAAAAAAATATGACCAAAAAAGAAAGGTAAAAGTGGTATTTATGTTAAGCTTCATTTGCTGTAATCTCACCTTTTATTTATTAACTGCAGATTGAAAAAGAAGAGGAAAATGCCAAAAGACAGAAAACACTTCATTGGGGGTAAGAAAAAAAAAATAAATCCTTTAACTGAATTAACTTTAGTGGGCGTTTAATTACCAGCTTAAAACGAATAAAAAGAGGATTAGCAATTAGTTGGTCATTTTTTTCTATCCTGCCTGCATATATTTCATAATTAATTCTCACATAAATATTCCCGCTTAATTTCTTTTTGCAGAATGTATTTTTTTTAATATGATTAATGTGTTCACAGATTCGAAGCCAAACAACGGTGGGAGATGAAAAGCAATTTATAATGTAATGCGATGCTACATCTGTATTATGGTAGGTCGTATTTTAATAAAATAGAAGTTAATTTAAAACTAAATTCATGTTATTATCAACCATTTTCACAACTATAAAACCATATTTCTAAAACTTTAACTTGTAATTCAGGTTGATGCTCGCCATCTTGAAATTTTACAAATTGACCTCAGCGCCAGCTGTGGATCCGAAAATAGGGAGAGAAGAGAAATGTGTACAGTGATGAGCAGTTGCTCATGCAAATGTGCACTTGCAAGTCAAAGGTCAAGACCCTAAGAGAGGGATGACAGAAATTTTATTTACTTGATGGGGGACTCTTACATTTTTTAAACGTCGCGACGACTTCAGACGACTTTTGAGTAGACTGAACTAATGTAGAAAATTCCAAGGATTGATGGTAATTTGAAGAGAAAAACACTCACTGTGGGAAAAAAATATTCCTGTTTTTCTCGGGAAAATAAATATATTGGCAACTTATAATTTTTAAGATTTTTTACTTCGAAACTCAGATGAAAAACATGAAATTTATAATTTCGCACTCGATGAAAAAGATAATATAAATGATTATTGCACATGTTGACTGATGTATAAGATAATTGCAATGATTTTTCACATCACGGTTTAATAAAGTACCATACGTTGTTTTCTTTTGCAATCCTAATTTTAAACACGAAGTTATAATTTATCGATATGCTGCGTCGTGAGATTTACTTTTTATGGAGGTTTTAGCCGAGGTTTTAGCCTTGGAAGGATTTAGCATTGAATATGAAGTGCGACATTTTTTTTCTTGTTTATTAAAAAAAGATTCAATTTTTTTATACTTATGATGTAGCGTACAATAAACAATGTTTTTTGCCGTAAATTTAAAGAAGATATATTCTATAGGTGGATCATTCATGCTCTGGAATTACAACTTCTTTTTTCATGAACTATGCTGCATGAATTCATGAAATTAATTAAATTTATGAGTTATAATTAGGTTTTTTTTCACTGAGGTGTTTTCGCACCTGAGTTAAAAGGAAGCTGTTTGTGAATATTGTGAGAATTGCTTAATTAAGTCTTTTACAACTGGTCAAATTAAAAATTAACTTACTTTTTTACAATATGGAATTTCCTGAAAATATTTAATCCCATAATACAATAAGTAATAAAAACTTATAGATAAAAAAAAAATTTTTTCAGAAAAAAATTAACACGAATGGTACTATTTTCTAGCAAACCAAGTACAAATAGTTGTTACGTGCTAAGAATGGAGAAATTAATCTCAATTGACAGTTTTATAATGAAAAAAGAAATTCAATTAGCAAAGAAATGCCAAAACAAGAGATAAAGAAGAGAAAAAAATTAACATTTTTCACTTTCTCATATACTGACTTCACTGGCATTCCAACCGTGAAAAATTTATTTTTTTATCATCTCTTATTTTATAATGAGAGAAACACATGTACACTGTCGCGTGTTGATTAAACAAGCATTCCGAATATGCGCGCAATGGCGGATGTGGGGAAAAAATTGCAGAGGATGGGTCATTAGTATGCGACCAGTGGTCGACCTTCTACCGCTCACCTCGCAGATCACGGCCAGGTGGGCGGTGAAGGGTTTAGTAAAAATAAAAAGTATTTTAATTTCTTTCATTAAGATACTTTTGGCTATGAACAATGGGCTGGGCCATATATCAATAGTGACTCATTTGTACAAGTTATATCTACATTATGAATTACAATTAATGGGTGAATGCAATTAATCATCGAACGTCGAGAAACATGTATCGGAATTCTGACTGGGACTGGTTTTGCTCTTTGTGCTTTATTATTCCTAAATTACCTTTTTTATGATTGGGTTCAAAGGTGCAATGTTTTTGTTTGCAAGTTTTTTTTTCTAAAAAAAAACTACATACTGTAGAATTTTCAGAAAAATTCCTTTTATGTCGTTTTGGCCCACCGCCAACTGATGTGCTAATTAGTCGACAACTTTCTTGCTCTTGCAACTTGCAAGTGACAGTTTTTTTCTCCCGCATGTTGATTTGTTATGTAATTGGCTTAATGATTCAGAAGTAAACACTTTCCATTATTGAATACATTAAAATCGCATTAAAAAATTAAAAAAGTGACTCAGTAAATGACGTTTGATGACATCTCTTAGCTCACGGTGTAACTCATCGTAAATGATTACGATCACTTGAGTTTCACTGGGGAGTCCACTCACCCCTTGACCCATTCAGTGGATTGAGATGGTTGCGTTCTTGATCTGAATTACCGCCTTAATAACCCTCCGGAAATCCTCATTGCTCGAATCTTCCAAAAAAAAATATTATTTGATTTTTATCATCCTTTTGTGCTTCGCTTATAGCGTTATCCTGGCGCCAACAGCTGCTCTGGTCCCTATCCTAAGTAAGGGCAGGTGAGGCATAGGTTTGCAGCTGTTGCTCGACGCTCCCACCTGCTGCCTAAAAATGCTTGATGTGAAAATCATTGAAAAAACTGTTCTGATATGTAGCGGAGAACGATTTAAAAATATCAGATTATTTAGAATTTGAAAACGTACGTACTCGTGGCAATTTGGCGTGATAATTTAATGTCTGTTGCAAGGACTACACCATTCATCATTAAAATTACCATGCAGTTAAGGGAAGTGCCTTAATAAGTAAACCAGAAATTGAAATGGAGCAGAAGTAATGAATTAGGATTTCCTGTGGAGAAGATTTCCTGCAAAAAGAAGGAAGAAAAAAAAAAAGATAGATGTACATTTCATCGATCTGAATTCGAAATGTATTGCCAAAAGTTGATATTATTAATCAAAAATTTCTTGAAGGTTTTTCTTTTGAAGTTATAAGTTGTTGTATACTTTTCTTCTCCGATGCCCATTAACTTGTTTGTCTGCTCCTAGGTTGGTCACGAGCGAGTAGCGCAGGTGGGGTGTATAATAGGCCGCAGCTGTCTATAACACCTGTCTTAAAAAACTCCCTAAAGACATTTCAACCTCTCACTCCTTTCCAAAAGTAAAAAATAAAAACAACTCGCGCAATTATTTTTGAATTGATTTGATATGTACATTTCGTTTGGTTACGTTTCTATAATTCTAGTCACCGAAGTCTTAAGATTCGGCATGTCAATAAAAAAATTTCACGCTTTGTCAGGTTAATTTGAACGCAAGGGCATTACGATATCTGTCCGCCTGTTTCTCCTTACTTTATGAATGCTCGAAAAAGTGGTAAGAGGATAAAAGAAAAAAAATTTGCTGCTTTTATGAAAAAGATGAAAGTTTTTTTTTTTTTAAATGTATTCTTTTCTTTGCTCCTAATGTGCATAATGTTATTTTTTTCTCCTCGAAGAAAAACAACTCGGCTGGAAGTTAAAATAATGTTTTCCATTTAATATGACAAATGAAAGATTTTTTCTCTTCTCGTCATTTTAAATCCCTTACTACACATTTGTGATTTTTTTTTCTCCTTATTTTTGCAAGCTAGGACTTACAAAAGAAAGGGGAAAACATCAGTTTTCATATACTGGAGAAAGGAAAAAAAACATCAAAGAGTTTTATGTGTAACACAAAACTTCAATCATTTTTTCCCAAGTCAATATATGCTCCATTTTTCATGTTTAAAACACCACAAAACCCAGCAGCCAAAACATTCAAAACCACAACCGAATACATTAGAAAACTTCTGTAACCTCCTGATCTCTATTCCCGTCATGACAGACTCGACAGGAAATGTCCAAAACTTGTTGGACAAGTTTATACCACCTTCTTAAGCTTACAAACTGGAAGACACCCCACCACACAAAAACATGTAATATGTAAGGCAAAACTTTTATTCGCCAAAGTCAAACTTCAGTTCAAATAAAACAAAACAAGAGAAAAGCGAAATTAATTCCAATTTATTCAACAACTCGTACTTAAAGCACATGTTAACTTAAGAAACAAAAATTCTATTTCCAGTTTATTGTAGCAAACAAAACAAGCCGATAATAAACCCTACTTTTTAACTCCCCCTCGCTTTTGTCCGGTTCTCTATTCAAAAAGTAAATCCACTGATGTTCAAATTGAACATCTGCTACCAAGACATCCCCTTTCTACCTTTCCTCCCTCCAAACACAAATGGACGCATTGGTGTCTCCCTTCTCCCAGTCGCGCACTGCGTTTATTTCACTTCAGTCACTGATGGATTCGTTGCCGTGAGTTGCACTCTCCGCACCTCTCTTCACCTTGCCGCTGGTCGTCTGTTGCTCATCAACTAAAAATGATATTTAAAGAACCTGGGGTAAGATTTTTTTTCATTTTATTTGCTTTTTTATTTCTGTAAAATGTAAATCTGAAATCGTGCTTTTTAACTTTGATATTATATTTACGACAACCTTTTTTTTAAAAGCTGTAATATAATATCAAACAACTCTCTTTCTCAGACACTAATGACCGCACGAGTGTTGGAGTAGAAACAAAAGGGTAATTAATTTTAAAGGGTTAAACCCATGATGATTCGCAATTTTCAAAACCGTGTCGTGTGTTTACGCTCTATTTGGTGAAATTGTGTGTGCAATTTGGTTCACATTAATTACATTGATGCATCAAAGTCCCAGTTTCTGTGAGAATTACAATGACATGCAATTTATTGAGGAATGTTTCACGGAAAATGTGTGTGGGTACAGATGAAATCCCGCTTTCAAACAGCGGCTTCTCCTACTGGCTCAATGGCGGACAGCTGCATGTGTTGCTATGGTGATGCCACTGACAGCACACACAATTGGGTTTTAGCGAGTTTCAGCTACCCAGTTCCAATTTCTTTTGTTTTCCTTGTAAACAATTTTCACCGATTTTTTAAACCATCCAAAAATTCCTTTCGAAAATATTCACAGGAATAATTTTCACTTCGGCAGTGAAGCCTGAAATTACACCACTTCTTGCTCTCAAATGGTGTGAAAATTTTTTATTTTTCCAACGTCTGCGATAAAGATGCATGCACTGGTTGCTGGTGATCTGGCATTTCAAGTTTATAATTGCATATGTCTACATTCGGCTCTGCTAAACGTCAGTAATAAAAAAAATTCAAAGTAGAAAAAAACACCTCTACTTTGTAATTTAACATAAAAGAATAAACACGATCAGCACCTGCAATTGACCAGAGCTGAAATTAAAATAGACGAGTTTATTAGTATTCATTTGAGGTTATAATTTTAATTTTAATTTTGGCTTTGCGATGAAATTTATGGTCAAAGTAATTGCAGCTTTCTGTTCAAATAAATAAAAAAAAATTGGAATTGGGTTTCTCATTTCAAGAGGAAAACTAATGAAGTTCGATATAGATGTCCAGTTTTCCCAAAATGAAAAAAAAATATTGACGTACATACATAGGAGAAAAAAAAAATTTTTTTTCTATTAAATTTCCATGGGGGTTTGATTCCCCAGCGCGTTCATCCTTATCGTTAACCTCTGGTGTAAAATGCAAGTCGTGGTAATTACTCTGTGGCGAGATTAGAAAATTAACATTTTTTTCGGAGTGTAAATTACGTGACAGTAATTTCAAGTTAATGTGCGCAGTAAATTAACTCGATTATGTTTATTATAAATTTTATAATGTACTAAACATAAAGTTTGTATACGACACATGCCATGAAACGTTGAATATCGTACGGCTCTCACGATTCCTTTATACGACTTTATCTGCAACAATATCTGACTACAAATTCTTCGTTTTATTGATGTCACATTGACCTGCATTCTGATACTCTCACCATTTGAATATAATTTCCATAATGGCGCATTGTGATTCACCCACTGTCGGAATTTGTCGGATATTGGATTACATTCCCCTCGATATCAGTATGGATTGCGTGAAATATCCAATTAGGATTGAAAAGTAATACCCCATGAAAGCGAGAGGGAAGAGAAAAAAAAACTATGTGGAATGAGTCGTTTCAATCCTCGTCTTGCATCATGATGTGTTTTTACTCACTCTGTTATTCTGTGTCTAAAAGGCCAGGGATGTCTTTCATTAAGACTCACTTTTATCACCGTGTTACGGTCTTTGAGGATGTGCCTTTAAAAACATGCTGCTTGTCGTTGACCACACATTACCCCACTAAATTTGACAAAATGTTGTCTGGGGAAATCTTTGATGTCATAAACGAGGGCGGGAGTGATTCATAAATTGGCCGACACCCTAGTTTCGAATAAATTGACAGTGTATATTTCTTTGCAAACAACTTTTACGGGATATAAATGGAATTTGCAACAATAATATTTCTTTTTCTTTTTCTCTCCCTCTTTTTCCTTTTTATTTTAAAGTAGATCACTTTGAATGGAAGAAAAGGAAATAAAATAAGCTAAAACTAAAAAAAAATATTTCAAAATTGATTTTCATTTTTCTATAAAAATAGAAAAGGGAAAAGTTTGAAGCGATGGCCCAGAGAAAAAGTTTGTTAAATCCCTATATTTTATTGCGACTCATCATTAAACTTTGTAAAAAATTACATAGTGGGAGCTTTTATTGCTGTTGAAAGCAACAGCTATTGATTTTTCCCTCTTTTTTTTTTTTTTTGCTGCCCCTTTTCTCCTTTTCTTTCTCCTGAGATGCGGTAACGGAACAATCTCGGGAGAATATACAACCAGTATCGATCACACATTTATGCTGATATCGCTTTCCACATTAAAAATTAAAGGATTAATTCAGCTGTGGCATGATTTGATTCGAAAATTTTACAATCGTTCTTTATGTATGTTACTACTAGTTTCACGCTCTTTTAAATAACTCTCCCCTTTAGACTTTACTTCACTGTATAAACCCCATGTATTAAATTTACTAGTGGGCATGTATAGGAAGCCGAACTTATTTAATTAAAACTCTTAATTGCACATGCTTAAACTATTAACCGAAAGAAAAAAGAAAAACTTTTTTCACTTTTGCTGAAATGCAAACACTTTAGTGGCCATAGCAACCTTTTGATACTTACACAACGGATTTCTTTCAAGCTGATGAACGAGAAACAAGAGACGTGTTTGAGTTTGAAATTAACTATGCGTCTTAGCTTAATTGGGCACATAACAGTTGCCATTATTTTGTCAATAACTTACAATTAAGGATTTTCCTTATCTAAATAAGAAGAAAAATTAGATTAATGGTGTTTAGTAAAACTCGATCGCACATTCCCTGCTCAACATCCGTGAGCACAAAGTGAAATCAAAATAATTAAATGTAAATGAAGTGGTTAAAACGAACGGAACACGTTGGAAATGCCCAAATGCATTCGGAATGCGTTCGAGTTTGGGGTGAGAGAGGTGGCTAGAACTTTTCCCATTTGCTTGCATGAGAATCGAATCTATCAATGCGAGTATAGATTTTTCTTGTCCCTTGTTTGGCGTTCCGTGACATTTTCCCTTGGAGACGAAGAAGGAAAGATGAGCTTTAAAATGTCAGGCGACCAACCGAGTCGTAAGAGCGTGAAACCCTCTAGTGAGATATCCGACAATTTACTCTCTTAGATGTCCATACATCTATGACATTTCTTATCTTTTCTATTTCTTTTTTTTTTCTTGTATGATTGTTTTTTGTACATTGCTATTGTCTCGTGAAAAGAAAAGACATTAAATGAAATATCATGTTGTACCGGAAGGTTGTTGCTGGGATTCCAGAAATCGTGAGAAAAACAAACTTTAATAAATATTATATTTACTGTATAGCGGGTATAATTGGGTATTTACCATTATAAATTTAGATTTTATATATAGATCCGGATGTAGAAGTTGGGTATTAATTTGCGGTATGACTTCATGTCGGTTTTTCCGCATTTCGGGTTTGTAATGATGGCATAATAAAAATAAAATGAGATATAAAATAATGATATCAACCACGAAAATGTTACATTTAATAGTGATTTAAAGAAGTCGTTGCTCTGACTTTTTTTTCCCATATCAGAAAACTTACATACCGATTTATTCATTTTTTTTGGTAATTTTTTTGTTGAAGGTGGAATGCGGTTTGAATTTTGATTTTACATCATATTATCACACCTGTTGGGAGATTCTATAGCAGTAAAATATTCACTGTTCGAGAAAATGTATGGAGACTTTACAGGTGTAAGAAAAGGATTGGAACTCGCATGTGTGGAATGCTTAATGATCCATACTCACAAGTCAGTCGAAGGTGGACTCCATAAAATGTTTTATTGCTTAATTTACAATTGCGAATATATCATAAATTCCATGTTTACATGCCGAACGTCACATTTTATTTTTTGTTGAGTTGTTTTGTATAAATAAAAAAATTACAAGTACCATATTTACGATTTTTTATTTACTACTGCACCATAAAAAAACAACAACAAAAAACAAGTTTTATTTTAATTAACCATTCCTAAGTTTATTATGCTTATTAGTTTATTAAAAATTTATCACCAGTACTCATCTCGATTCCTCATTCTTTTTTCATGACATTCTTTTGCTTTTTTTTCGTTTCAGTGACACCATCGAAACCTCGCGAGATCACTTTTTAACATGAAGGACACTCCCAGTTCATTAATTCACCATTAAGTGTCTCGCAATGGATTGCGAGTCCCATGTGAGACAAGACGACACCAATTACAACCAAAGGTGACATGTGAGAAAATAAATAACGCCAACGAACTTTCCTAAACCATGTCCCCACGTCGACGTTCTACCAAAAGCTCCACCTCCGTCGCTTCAGGTTTTAACTGTCAGAGAGCGCGACTCAACAATTTATGGTCACTTTGGTACTGTGTGGGCGTGATCGTTTTTCAAGTATACCTTACAGCCATCAGTATACAGAGGTTTGCAGATTATATTGCATTACCATGGCCGGAACATGCGCAACCATATTTCGAATTGAATGCTTATGTTGGTTTTATCGGTGCTGCTGTGGTGCTAATGCCGTTCTTTGTGGTAGCAGCTTTGCTTCGCGTCGGCAATTTGGCCAACGATGGACATCAATTGGGTTCGGCTGCCGACGTGCAGGTGTTGGAGTCGGTTTCCAATCAGCCCTTAGGTCTTATTCGGACAATTTGGCTTCATAGCGGCCCCACTGCACCCTTATTGCATTTAGTGTCTGCATTTTGTTTACTTTTACCCAAGGTTCTCATGCAAGCTCAGCTAATTCGTCATGGCTTTCGTCCAAAAGGTGAGTTTTTATCATTTTTATACTATACCTCTTAAATTAATATTGCAAAAAAAAAAAAGAATAAGAAATTGAGGTGTAAATCGTGAGATTATACGCTTGGAGAGATGCAGACTATGATTAAATTTTCTGAATTTTTAATATTATAATACTAAAAATAGTCGTGGTGGAACCGTAATATCAAAAGGGGTTATGGGTTACACGTAAGGGTCGACTTTATGTGAAAGTTTAATTTTCCGTCTTCGTCTTGTCCTCTTGAAACGAGCCCCAAGAGGCATCTTTTTCCGCCCACTCTATCTAGATTGAAAGTAATCACATCTTCAAGACGGCCAAGAAGAGGAGGAGATAACTAGATAGAAAACTAGAAATCACTTGATTCTTTTTATTTTCTGTTCTTTCCGAACCAATCTGACATGACCCTAATTGAAAAGTATTTTTTTTTCAAATGATAACATCTAGATGTAAATAACCTGATTGAATTTAATTACCTTTTTTCGTATTTTTTTGTATCCTCCGAAGTAATGTGGGTTAGACCTAAAGCATTTTTAGTAATAAATCCCATTAATTGTTTCGTAATATCATGCTTTAAGTTTGGGTCGAGACTTTTCCCGCTTATTGCGGAATTCCAGCTAACGACCTTGGGCGATACATTTGATTCTCGTAGGAATTATTATTATTATTTTTTGTGTGTTTTGTATTAATAAAACATTTGACCTCGCGTGGCACTGCACTCCATATCCCTTGTATGTTAATTGCTAGCTTCCTTTGCAATTATTATGCTAAGTAATTATCACTAGGACATTAGACCTTCACTCGAATTTAAAGCACATCCTTTACTTCGGGGAAAATTATATGTCATCAATATATTTTAATTTCCACATTTAATTATACGGTACCATGACGCAATACAGGTAGAAACCAACGGTGATAATGACAGCCAAATGATTAATTAGATTAATTATCAAACGAATTAATTAAAAAGTTAAGTTTTCACTTCTGTACGTCACTATAGAAATATACAAACCGCTGCTGATGGCATTTGTGCAACGTGACAGAATCAATCCAAAGGCATCTTCGGTCGGTGCCTTGTACGTAACGTAATTTGACAGCGTAAACAAGTGTCGATAGTATCTTTCGGTATCGACTTGGTTCCATGCTGTCTCTGTCGACTGGCGAGCATTCATTTCGCCAACTTACATGCACATGACGTCAACATTACATATTTGCCTTTTATCCTTCTTCGCGTCAATAATTCATCCCTTGCCTAAATGGGTTCATCAGCCAAGCTGCCATTGATTCTGCGGTTGCCATAGTGACGACGGATGCGGCCTCATGACGGCCGACACGTCTGCAGGAGATAAAAATGGATAAATGAGTTAAAGAGGATTTAAATTGCTGTTGCGCCGCTATTGTGAACAAGCCAAAATAGAATTTAGAAGGGAAAAAAGTTTTAAATTAGTTTTTTGTTTACAAAATACACATGCACGAACGATATCAAAGAAGCAGTTTTCATTAGCTCAGCAATTATAAAAACATTAATTACCTTAGAAAGTAAAAAAAAAATTCGACCAACCAACAGGTGATGCTGATGGAATAATTTACGACCGCTCACGATTTTGTGATGTGACCTGTCAAAGTGACTACCACTCAGCGTTGTCTTGAAAAACGTGATCAACATCATTTTAAATTACGGCGGAATATGACAGGGGTTGGTCGTCGGCATGGAAACGCAATAACTCGCAGTTTCCGAGTCCCGCTCTTAAAACTAGTTTTATCGCTTTTAAAATAGGACAAAATAAGCAAATCGATACTAAAAACAAGTCTACAGGGGGGAAAGTGATGTAATCCCAAGAGCTAAGCCACCATTGGACATCATCTGAAGTGCAATGTCATAAACTACATTTTTTCCCTCTTCCGAAAGTTTTATACCCAGTAATTCTAAAATGCTATTATACAGTTTATAAGATCATGTTCCACGTGTAATTTTAGACATAAAATTTCCTTTTTCTTATATATTAACCGCAAGATAACCTCTGTTTAGCATAAATCAATGACAAACTTTTTTTGTTATTTCTTCTTTTTCCAGATGATCTGTGGAAAACTGACTTGGATTTTATGGTCACGTACAAAGACCGAATTGTAGTACTGGGACTTCTAACATCAGCCAACATCACAACGCCTTTAGGTTTAAGTTCCGACCCCGTGGACGAGGGTCATTACCCAGGGAAACATCAACTTTTAGACGAAGAACAAGACCTCATTTCACCCGAATTCGTCAATTACGCTTTGGCCCTTCTCACATACGCAGTTCGATACCCCTCTGTGTTCTGGATGACCAGCAAACCCCTAGGACTTCTATTTTCATGCCAATTAGTTCTCAGTGCTCTTCAGGCCCTGTTGGCCTTCACTGGTTTTGCTGTGCTGTACAAACTTCGCTGCTACGGCGCTGAAGAGGTTCTGCCGTCCACAGACACGTTTCTTCTCAGCTTAGGGGTGTCGTCGCTTCTCTACGTGGCCTACGCGCTGATGCTCACTGCTTCGGGCTCCATCGTGTATTTGTACGCCTTCCAGAAGTACAAGATGTTCGTCGCACAACAACGCGAGAAACACCACATTTCCTGGCGAGCCAATTCGCGCTCGCTTTGGGGCTATTTGTCCCACTGTTTGTCATTAGCCCTACTCTTGCTTCTGGCTCTGTGCAGTGGTCCACTCACGTGTGACTACATGGTCGTGTACAGGGGGAGTCTGGACGGTGCCATCTTGGCGTGCGTCATAGGGACCGTCGTCCATCTCTTCGTGTGGATTGTCCTGTGGCTTTTTTTGACTCTTAAAAACAATTGGAATTTTAAGCTAGAACATCGAGACGTCCGCTCGTCACGGTATGTCGGATGCATGGAATTATCCAATCTGCCCAGTGATAAAGGCTCCACGTTGGTCGTCAACGAGGGCCACACATACATAATCAACGAGAGTTCGCCCAGAGGTGCCATCATGAGTATAGTGGATAAAGTGTCTTCTGCTCATTCCAACTGTGGCAGTGGATCTGGTGATGGGTCGCGGCATCATCACGCGCGCGGGGATGAAGATGACGACATCTATTGGCTGAAGCCCAAACCGACGCTGCATAAAGAATCGTCGGATACGAGACAACCATCGTGGCTCAGTCGTAAGAAAGCGTCACCTAACCCCAAGCACAAGGTGATGTTCGACGATTCACTCCTTGGCGGAAGTCCACGTCGCTCACGATCTAACACTAAGTCGCCCAAAATAGGAAAGATTAAGAAACAGAACGTCAAGTTTGAGGATTTAACGGATTCTGACGACGATGGAGATTACGCCACTCTTCGCGATTTGCCCTTGGTCAGAGAAGAGAACGAAGACGAAGCGATAGAGAGTGGCAATCAAGGGTCAGGAAAGGTGAGTAGAGTTTCGTAGATCCTTATTTAAGTTAGATTAATAAGAGCAAATACTAGGTTGACAAAAGCAATCGATTCGATTGAGAAAATTGTCAGCAAAGTTTTATTTGTTTCTTTTATTTATTTATTTGCCCCTACTTAGTTTTGTACTGTATTATTTTATTTTTAATAATCCCAATTTTATTTTAATGATTTTGGTCGTGGAAACTTTTTTTCATTTCATTCTTTTCAGATTCTTGAAATTTCTTCACCTTGTGATGGTGGAACGTAACTTTTCTTTGCTCACCCTGACTTTTGTTCTCTGCTGTCTAAACTCTTTTGAGCAGAGGGTGCGTCTTTTTATATCTACCATCTTTTTTAATCACACTATTTCATTTGGACCTGTCTTTTATGTCTTTTGTATTGTAGGATGGTGAAGAAACTGATGGAGAAGCTGACGAGACGCAAACTCTTCTATTAGATGACAGTGCAGATCCACAACTTCCCATGTCAAGATCCAGTCCTCTGCAACAGATGAATGTCTCAGCTACCATTCACCCGATACGAGTATGATGAAACCCAAATAATTAAAAACTTTAAAGGAAAAAAATTAATCTCGACTTTTTTTCATCATCATTACCATCATCATTTAGGCTCTCCATGGGGATCATCCTCCTTACCTCGCTACTCCCCAATCCATGAGTAGTTCACCGTCACCTCCTGGAAAGTGCAGTGACGATACGTCGAGCGGTGTGCATTCCACGTCTAGCATGTCAGATAACCATTCTAGGCGCTCGTCGAGCGTTGATGAAATGCACATAGTCGGTTTGATCAATACTCGGCACCCAGGGAACACGACATGGAAAAGTTTATCACTACAGCGCACAACCGTAAACCCGATGATGATTGGCAATAATGCGATAGTTAGCAACCCAACTGGTTCGCTAGGGTTTCATCGTAAAACCTCTCACCCAGAAGACAATTCTCCTGGTTCTGAGTCGCAGGATTCTACATTGGTTATCCGTAGGAAACAAGGACTACAACCGAAAGACAACGAAATTAGTGTCCGACGAACTCCAGAACCATTCGGACGGGCAACCAATGTACGGATGACGTCATTCACCGATCAACCAGACTTTCCTGAAAGAATTGCTTCTTGGCAGAAGAGGAATAATCAAACGGGACGACCGGCATGCCACATTGCGAGCGTAAAACCCAATTGGGCTGCACATCAAGTTGCGCAACAACGTGATTCTGCCAATTTCTCATTGACATCATCAGGAGACTCAGATAATTGTTTCTCCCATCACTAGTTATAATAATTTTTTTATGTTTATATTTGAATTCATATTTTTCGATGTTAATTTTAAGATGTTTTATGTATCTCACCTTTTACGAGGATTAATTTAAGTGAGATAGGTGATACCGGTATAATTGTATGTCTGTGTGCATTTTCCCGTGAGACCAAAGCTGTGCTTATGATATATTTATTATTTTATGTATTATTATTATTATTATTACATTGTGTTTTTTCTTTCTTCTATTGATTTTATTATAATTATTTTCAGTTTGATGGACCAAAATCTGTGATCTTGTAAAAGAAAGTACAAGTTGGTTTCGTTAGTCCCTCTTTTTTAATGTATAAAATATCTAGTATAACTTCATTCCAGTTAATTTGATATAATAAGAGGATGTCTCGAATCTATGCATTTGTGTAAGTAAGGTTTCTAACTTCATTTTAATGCGCGATGTTGATTACTTTTTGTCAACTTTTTAAACTAGTATAAGAATTGTTACATCACTATGTAAGCGAGGTGTTTAATAAAAATATCGCAGTTTGCTTTATATCATTTTTAAACCATAAAAATCACACTACAGTACTTGCTTCCTTTGTTCGGAGACATGCTAAGCTTCCAGGACTTTGTAATTGAATGATATGCTTATTACTTATGAGTTACCGAAGCCTTAAATGAGTTATAAAAAGTCAAAATGTTATTTTATTGGAGGATTCGGCTCATAATTTTTAATTTTAATAAATATTCCGCAACCGCATTCTTCTTTAAAGGAGTTGCGAAATGACAGAATGAAAAAAAATGTAAAAAATTGATATTTGGTTAAAATTGCTGGGGTGGAGATTTTATTTCTGCTAACTAAATGGATGACGTGAATTGATGACATGCCCTAAAAATGTAGTGCAGCTTAACTTTTAAAAAAAAGCGAAACCGGAAGTGACGTATTGCCGAGAATGAAAGTTGATGAACATCATGGCGAATGATGCTCTAAGGTGACCATTTTTTCCTCGAGACTTTCGGGGACAAATTTTTTTTAACTTAAAATTACACAAACGTAGTTTATTAGCAATATTAGGTTCGGTATAAAACATTAGATACAAAAAATTATTCTGGTGATATAGAGGTACAATAGCGATGGAGAATTTTGAGTTGTACAATGGGCAGTTAACAGTCGTGTTGTCATCGTTATGGCAATATGATTTGATGCAAGGAAATTCCTTTTTAAATGGTTCTGTGAAATGGCATTTTCGCTTCTTGTTTGTGGCCATATTGTATATATGCTAGTAATAGTTCCAATAAACAGTTTTATAAGAACATTTCACATTTGCTGATAAAATGGCAACACAAATGCCAAATATTCATTTAGATTTTACACATTTAGAATTAAGGAATGTTCGACCTCTAAACAATGCATAAAAACAGACAAATCGACTTCCCTTCCCTTCTCTAAATGTGTATACTCTGAAACAGCCTCATGTAATCGTGGCAACTAAGGAGGGGAGAACACCTCTAAATTCTACAACAATGCATCAAACCACCCTTTCCTTCTCAAAATGAATAGCACCTGAAATCATCCTCATGTAACCATGGTAATTAGGAAACAACAACAAAAAATTTAAAAAATGAAATAAAATTTGAAAATCGGGGACAAAATCGGGGACAAAGTTGGTCGCAGACATTGGGTTTGTTTTGGGGACTGTCCCCGAAAATCTGGGACGAATGGTCACAGATGTAGTAACCGTCATGGTAACCATAGCTTCTAGATACGCTTATACGCTAATAACTACCATGCCATCTAGTGATAATTTGAGTAAATTTACAAGTTAGTTTGATTACCGCGAGATAGCGCCATCTGCAACACTAAAAAAATAGCTTATGATTGTTCACCTGTCTATTACCTGTATGTTATTATAAAATCGAGCTTCGGACATAGGGCCACCATAATTAGAGTCCGGTCATCAGAATGCCTATCGATTTCTATCGATTTTCTTCACTTTTCTACAAATTCCCATGGATTTAACCAATCAGCACTAATTTTTTTGGCGCCATTTTCAATTCGATTAATAGATTATGCAAAATTTTAATCGGTTAAAACTTTAATCGATTAATCGTTTGATTAATCGACTAAAGTCCCAGCCCTATAAAATATACAACCATACCTTAACGACAGATATAAAGCCAATGTGTCAAAAATCTGCTCCAAACGAACGAGATCAGCAATTTTTTTTGCATAGCCAATTGAAAGTTAATACTTCGTTGTTAGAAAATTTTCGAACGAACTGGAAATAAATACAAGTAGGTGCATTCAATCTTAAACCACTTTCCGGATTTTTCGTACTTGTAGTGAGTTTGAAACTTCCCTGCATTGCCAAATTGGTAATGATCGTCTTTGATTTGTATTTTCGTACCGTTGCGCACATATTTAGACTGTGGGACCCAGATTTTCAGACTCGGTACGATGAGCCGGTTCCATTGGTACCCCCAACGTGTGATTCGGCGAAATTGATGATCGCTATCTTCATGTGCGATTTTCGGACTGTTGCGTA